>MNPL01001763.1:0-23958 GCA_002081605.1 Tropilaelaps mercedesae
TATATATATATATATATATATATATATACGGGTTATTTTCTACAAGTGCTACCAAACTTTGTAGGCAACCTAGAAAGTATAAATGTGACGCAGCAATACGGGTACTACCGACATATATATAGGAGGACTGAATATGGCCAAACTATTTTGGTGAATGGAACTGCTTTAAATGTTCGATGCTCACGAACACCTTAAATATAGGGTATACACCTAAATAACGAACAGAATACGTGAGCACGGTTAGTTTGTGTAGTTAGCCCTGTAGAAACAGAAGGAGGAAAGTTTTGCAGAACATAGAAGAGACAAATTCGGTAAATCGTGAGGGTGATGTGAAAGATGTAAAAAATCTACGTGTGGTGATTTCGTGACGGCCGATAAATTCTATTGATGCTGTAGCTGGATGGCGTTGATGATGCTAGTAATCACATAGCAAGGGGATATAAAAATTAGCAAAGACCTAAAGAAAAGCTCGACCAATGGTTGTCTAATGTGTTCATCGTAATGAAAATCCTTTAAAGAAAAGTCATCGCGACAAGATATCATCCTCGCATCTTTACTCAGAGACGGCGTGGGCGCCACGCACTACATGCTTGATGTAGAAATGGCGCCTTTGCTTTCGCACATATCCCAAAACGCAGTGCAGGACTATATGCGGCTAACAACCTCGGTCACCCACGCGCTGTCATGGTTATTAGGCTTGCTACTTCTACAATCGTCAGCACGGGCTGTTCCTACCGAGCCACCACCCAGATAGCTTACTGGGCATTATTATTATTATTATTATTATTATTATTATTATATTACTACTAATATTATTACGGTATTAATATTAAGTTAGAATATAAGGAGTAGCACATGTGTGCACATCGGGACGTGTCTTTTCGGGTGAAGCTTGGTTCCATAGAGCAATTGGGGTACAACAGGATGTAAAATAGTCGAGGCTACGTGAAGTTGCACAAGCAAGATCGTGTGTGGCCACGAAAATGTTCCGTATATTGGCTAATTTTTAAAAGTTTTGGAAACTGAATATCGTGCATAGAAATGTATTCTATTAAAATTCGGCTTAGATTTTTTTATGTGCCTTCTGATTTTTCCACAATTTGTGCAACTGAAGCTTTTTGAGATAGCTAATACGATTGGATTCTAGCGAACGAACTGTGTTCACATTATCAATTTAGGAAATTGACCAACAATACAACACGTTTTTTAAAAACGCGTTTTGAAAAAGGTCAGTAACTCCGATAAAGCTCTCTTTATTTTAGCTTGACTTACAGCTTGTCGCTTACCACCAGAAAACTCTTGCATGACAGGTCTTATTATTTGTTTCTAGTACGTAGGTATACACGCTGCTATGCGCATTATAACTAATACAAATATGGTACATCATTATCACTCAGTACAGATTGTCTTTCTTCTTGCCAAAATGCATCTTCTTCTTTCCCTCTCCGGCTTTGTCGCTTTGCCAGGCAAGTCATCCTCTCGTCGATTTTGAGCACTTCTTATAACCTTCCTGCAACTTGTCGTATTCCCACGGCAGAACACGGTGTGCTTCGCTGGCCAAGCACGAAATTGGCTTTCGCTCTGGTCTTTTCTCCTAACTACTTTACCGCGACCACTGGTCACTTTTTGTCGACGCACTCCCAACGGCCGGTGCCACCCAATACGCACTATCCCAGTATAGAATGGAGATCAATGTTCTAGTGTCCAGGGGGCCTACAATATGATGGGTGACAGTAGTCCGTCTAGGGGCCTGAGAGCGGGAAGATCTGACTGTCATCCCTATGCTGTGCTGATGTGCACGTCTGAGCGTTCGTGTCCCTAACTCAGTGTCCATCACGAAGCAGGGAGGAGTATAGACGTACAGAAACCGACCATCACCACGACCACCCTAAAGATTCATCATCAGTATTCAGCAGACGTTCCTTCATCCTTCAAGGCGGTCCTACTCTCCGTCTCTTTCTTTTATTCTGGTTCCCGTCGTTGAACTTATTTGTCTGTTCTTCCTTCACTGGTCGAACCTCGACCAAGAGGACGGCACATATTCTACGGTTGAGTTTCTTGTTGTTCATTGTAGTCCATATTGGCGACAACGACAAAGAAAAGAAAAAAATATGAAGGAGGTTACATTTTTTGGTGTCTTGTGTGGTGCCAAGGGCGAGCATCACGCCATAGACCCATCGCTGCTTCATAACAAACTCCTGCTGGACCTTTGCTGCAAACCACCTTTGCTGAATTCTTGTCAATGTGTGTATCAAGTGTCAATGGCTAAGTGCTCTGCTTTATTTGATTATGGAGCCGCGGCCACGATAGCATGCTGATACAATGAATAGTGCTAACAGGACATGCAAAATGATTACAGCAAAATGCAGTTCGTCGTAATCATCGCATACAATCATCATGAATGAGCGATCGGGAGACGGGAAGTCGTTTCGTAATCAGTTGTTGAATAATAACACTTACTATTATTAACACTCACTATTCGTGAATAATGCCTTAATGATTTAAGTTCAGACTAAACGGTAAAATACCATACTTTGTAGAATGAGAACTGCGTGCTGTGTTTAAAAATTGGAGTTCACTGACATGATCGCCCTATGTAGATATCTTTGTGTTGTATGCAGGAAAGCAGCAGCAATACTCCGTTTCAGGAGTAGCGATCGCAGCCCGTAGGATTTGCTGCAACAGGAGCAACTGGGCGAGAAGTTGGAGGCATAAAGGAATGATCACTATATGCTTCTCGGTTTTTCGATGCAAAATGCAGAGATTGGTTCGCCTGCAAGTATCCTCCGGTCGCGGTCACCCTCACCTTACTTCCGCAACCCCTATCCTTTACAATCTAAAACTGTTTCTTCCTCTTGCCGCCGTTTTGCTCCCTCTTCCCATTTGGCCAGCTAGCGTGATATTGCTTTCCGGCTACCGCGATATCAGACAGGTGTGGACAGACCTTTCTGTACTCCATGCATCTCTCGACAGTGTTGCACAATAGGTTACTTACTTTGGTCGTCCTTCTCATCGATTCCCCAAATAGGTGTGGACACATATTCTTTACACAGGCATGAAAATACGCACCAGACACAGGCGCAGCCGATCGCGCAAGCATGTTTGTAGTCCAATTGAGGAGGCTTCTCTAGGAGGCTTGGCCGCCTTAAGCAGGCTATATTGTAGTACGCGAATATTTCGTATATTCCTCTCGTATTGCCATTTGTGACCACGTTTTGCTAGGCGTATAGCGTAGCCGGATGCACGCGAGAAACATTTGACCCTCCCGCTCCCCGGCACATGAGGACGATGGTTTCAACAATGCCTTTGACGCGCACAGCCTGGGGCAAAACAAGGAACAGTCTAGTTCAGACGATGGGAAGATGCGGAGGGTTTAAACGGTGAGAGACCATTTCCGATACACGGGCTTGGTGGACCTACAAAAACGAGTGTTTCCAACGTCCGGTGCTTGCTGTTTCTATGCCAAACTGCTGGGGATCAAACCTCACCCTACAAAAGCGTTCAGACGCCTATAAATACATCTCGTTCACAGCTAAATTGGCCAGTCGGGCGGGTCAATCGTGCTTGCGTGACGAGTCACATCACCGCATACCCGGGTCGTAGGTTATGTATTTGTAGCTGTTTTTTTTATCCCTGGACACATTTTACTAATTTGTATCCCACTCGAGGTAAGGTGATGGTGGAAATGTTTGGAAATATGCAAATCACGCTTTCGAAATTGATGCACATGTACAGCTCAACGTGTATATGCAAACTCCAAAGAACAACAAAACAGCGTTTTGTTAAACTAGGGTAGACTCCATGACCCTTACCTGTTTGCGTTAGCAAGCTTCATGCAAAAAGTGGTTTAAAAACATAGTTCTAGTAAAAAAATAATAACACTCAGAGGCACTTCAAGTATTTAAGAAGGCCACTTACCCTTTAAAACAAAGGTGTTGGCGCAATCATTATATATTTGCATTTGACTCGCTTGTTGGTTATTATACTTTGAGGCATGCTGTAGTATTTATAATGGTTTTCGACATAAAAAATCGCATTTTACGTACACCCTTCAGGTGTGTCGTATGGTGCTTATAGACGTTCTTGGCCATTAAAAAAGGTCTGCCACGTTCGTCTTGTTATAGCGCAGGAAAATAGACAAGCACAAACTGTTTCTAGGATTGCGCCACAAGCGCTATGTTGGTCGCTTCCCAACTTGATTATGTTTCTAATCAAAGCGTTGATTTTCGCAGCATATTGTAAGCTTCGTTTTAGTGTGCAGACGATCTATTTCACAGCTCGAGAGGCTCCCAACTAGTTTCACCTACCCTTATAGACTTTCCGTTCCGCTCCATCCTAGTTTAAGCGTTAAAAACAGCATGTGCATAGATACTCCTATTTATATGTATGTGCATAGAGGTGTTGCTACAGTCAAATACTTTCTTATTGGCGGCAGCATACCGCGTTCAACATAGGGCATAGTAGCGCTCTTCCAAAATCGAGACGGGTGCGGCAAATCTCCCATGGGAGTATTTCACTACAGGCTGGAACGAACAGTAGCGCCGCTGTAGCATCTCTCCGCCAGTTCCTTCATCAATTGCTCCGTCGAGGGTAGTGTCACGCACAAGCACTGTTTTGGTCCATGCTTCTACCCTGAGTGAATGCCAGCGGAAAGGCACACCCTATCTATCTGACCTGACTCAATGCATTAGATAAACGCTATTCTAAGCTGTTTGAGCAGCACGATGGGAATACCGGTTCGCTCGCTTCTGTTGCGTAGAAAAGTCTAAATAGGTTCGAGTCAATGGGAGGATCCTCCACAAAAATCGAGAACTCTTAGAGATTCTTAGCGACTTTAGGGTGCAATTCATATGGACGTACTAAGCAGAATACGTGGTTACAGTGTGAGAACAAGCGCATCATCCGGAAATGCATTTTTAGGGGCAGGTATACACCATGCAGGAGGAATAGCTTAAGCCATGTGACCTAATATTGGCTAACTATTAGCTACGGCGGCAGGTGAAGCTGACGCTCCGAAAACCGACTAAAACGGCGATTTTCTAAATCAAATTTAATGTAATACTTTCTGTTTAAGTGTTGACCTCGCTCTGCGCTGCTTTATACTGAGTACAAATGATTTAAAAAAAATTAACCTGGGTAAAGCATTAACGTATTCTTTTACCAGTGTCTCTAAATGAATTAATATATACATTTCAAGCTCACCAAAACTAAAAATACAGCGGGAGCTATTTTGAATATATAAATAGAGGAAGCTTATCCACATGCTTCTGCTATCGAGCTCGCACGATACACGTTCATACTTAAGCAAATATGGCGAACGTTGTTGATTCACATAAAAATGTGATGCAGAACCTCATATGTTATGAACACTCAATATTGCACATTAATGTCTACCATACTAAACTAATAAATACAGGAGTGATTTCTGGATGGATTATTTGTCATGTGTACTTTTCGACAAGATCATTCTAGCGTTTTCGACAACAGGAAAGCCGACCATTCGGGACATATTTTTTTGTCTGCCATAATTCACATTAAGATATGCACTTAGTGTCTCTTTTAATAGACCATTAATAGTCTTGTCTAACAAATATACATCAGGAAGATAAACGTGGCCATGCATTACACTGCATAAAGGCGAACAGCTCGTTGGATTATGATCATGCTGATGCTCGTATATTCTTCCTCAGGTATGAGCCAGCCAGCAAAAAATCTCAAGAGCATTGAGTCTGAGAAAACGAAAGCGTCGTCCTTCCTTTCTTCGTAGCTAGTCTGTGCTGGTTCCATTGCATAAAACACTGGCATCATTTTAAAAGGGCACAGACGTCTCTTAATTTTCAAAAGAAGTAGTTTAAAAATCTAGCCTTAAGAGGATACCGTTTGACTATTTCACAGCTGAACACTTGCTCAAAAGGACACAATATTCATGTCATTAGATAATAGTAGGCCTCATGACAAGATTCTAAGCCGTTGCTGATGATAATCCCTCTGCTACTACCACGCTAGACCTTCTATATAGTAGTAGCAACCTTGTTCATGCATTTTGTATTCTTTACAAAAAGAAAATAGACATTTAATGGTTATTTTAAGGGATATCTATAAAAGCATTACATTCTACTTATATGGTAATATAATATTTCACTTGAAATTTGAACGTTTTTTAATTTATCTTCTTGCTGTGAAATAAATCATATTTGGCACATGAGGACTGGCCAAACAAACTTTAGTAATTTCGAAACCTCTTCGAAGTATATTATTGCGAATGTACGTAAAAAAGCCATTAAACACATGATGGCAATGGTATACTCAAAATAGGAATCTTAAGTAGTTTCAACTGCCAATATCTTTCACTGTAAACATTTTCTCAAGTCCTTCCTAAAGGCATGGCCTTTGACTAATAGTGACAATGACTCCCGGAGGGAATTAAAAGATGGGCTATAAAGGATCGCCTGCGCTTTATTACAGTTCTACGGAACTCATAATATGTGACCTCCATATAAGTCTAGTTTCTAGTTCAGCTGTTAGTGTCCTAGAGGTGGCCCGAGTATCTAAGTAGCTTGCTGTATATAATGTGCTTTTTCATTAATTTACAACACAACAAACAAGCACAACTTGAGCTTTCGTGCACTATACATAAATACCGATCAACTATTGTTAGATGAAACAATAAATAATAGAAAAAGACTGTATATTATAAACATATATATACTTAGAGACAAAAGTTAAATTGCATTTGTAATTCTAGAGATTACGCATTTTTTTGCATTATAATAAAAGCACTTTTTATAAGCGTACGCTCTGTGTATGTATATATATATGTATAAATATATATGTATATATATGTGAAACAATGTAGCATTTTATTTCTTATATTTTGCTGATGAAAACATAGGCGATGCATGTTTGTGATTTCGGAAATAAAGAACATACTAAACAAAAAATTCAGCAATCAGGTTGTTTTCTTTCGAAGAATTATCTGCAGGTTGCATTACACCTTCATTATAGTTTAATGCGTTTTATTAATAAGATTGTGCGGGTTGCATACCATCGATATTAACTAATATGTAGTACCACAGGCTATTGTGATTAAATATAGTCTAGCGAAAACTGCATACAACCTCCAAAAGGTGTCCGACGTTCTATTAATGGATGTTATTTACTAGGGTGACCAAGTATATCGTTTCCCAAGCCAGTGCAATATGAGCAAAGGATACGATCATTTAGTTGTTATCACATCTTTTCCAGGAACCGAAGATTTAATGCACTGCTAAAACCTTACGGGACTGAACATGTACATAGATTCAAAAGCAAAAGGAAATACAGCGTCTTCACTAATGTACCGAAATATGTGCCTTCCCAGTATATCCCATATTTAAGCATATTTCGTTGCGTCGTTGAGGCAAACCGTCTTTTTCGTCTTACATACAAATCATCATGCCACCGTACTTGATCGCGTCAGAAACCATTATGAAGACATCAGCTGCGGAGACACGAAAGGACAAATTGGTAGTCTTCACATCTAACTGGCTCCCCTTCAACTACTTTCCCTTGGGATGGGAATAAGCTACATTATAGCTTCACCCCGCTCTCTTCCCGTACTAAAACCCAAAGACAAGTCAATTATCCAGCACGTTTGTGGGTTTTAGTCACAACCAAAGCCATGCCAGCTCTATCTTCCCCCACGAAGGCACAATAAAATTCTCACCTGTTCTACCTACATGGCCATGAGTAGTTCCTTTGATTTCTTCCAGGGTTCCTTTTCCCTTACATGTTTTTAAAACAGAGATGCCCAGAGACAGGCTTCAATAGACGCGGGGAACATTACATCAAACTATGATCCCCGTCTTGTGTTCATGTTGATATCGGTGTCATGCGAGTACGTATGTTCTAATATGAAGGGGGAGTTCACTCGGGACAGCATGCTTAAGAAAGCAGGCTTAGGGAAAACATGGGTATTTATTATGGCACCAACAGGAGCATTAGTGGCTGCGGTAGAAGATACAACATTGCCTTGCTGTTGGTAACCCGCATTACTCAGAAAACTAACAGAGTGCTGACAATAACGGCACTCCATCAAACTATAGTCGCATATTCAGCGTCGAGAACGCTACATGACAGGTAGTCCACAGGCTCAGATTCGCTCTAGGCAACAAGTGCTACGTCCACAGTTTAGCTCAGACTGTTTGTCACCCACTAGGATGCACTTGAGTGATCCCTATCTTAAAATCTGAACTCAAAACCTCCGCGCTATCCTTTTCGTATTGTGAGTTAAGGGCGGTAAGCCGCCGACCAAGTTCTACCCAAATTCTACTCTTCGACAACTATAAGTTGGGCAGAAGAGAATAACTGCTTTAACACGAAGTGTTGGTCTTGCTTTCATATCGGACACAAGTTAAAGAATAATTTTGCGAAATCTCGTTGAAATGCATTAAAGCTAGTTTGACATGAAAACAAGGCAACACTACGAATTAAGCTTGTTCAATCTGAACACCTCTTGCATAATTGTAACAATTAATCAAGTCCAGTCGAATACATCTTTATTGTTGGCCGGAGAGCGACGCTTATGTGGGTTGTGTAGTTTGTACACGAATGTCTCCGCTCTTCGGCCAAATATACTAAACTATAACAATGGTCACAAACAAAATGCGTCGGGCATTACAAATTAAAGCCATGTGTGATATTAATTTGTACATTTATTGACATTCAAGTGGCGCTAATATATACAGCAGTAAAATCACATAGGTAAACAATTCACGAGGCGAAGAAATTATACTTTTTTTGCCATCTACGCAGTATGCGGGCGACCGCCACGGAAAGATATTTTTACTCTATTACTTCTAGCAATCGCTAGTACAGTTAAAGTTGGTGTACTAGATTGTTCATTTTTATTACGAAAATATTGTCGATAATGTGCAGCTTACACGACGGGGAATCCCGCAGCGACAATTCATCCGCCTAATTTAGGTCTCCATTCAATATAAAAATTTAGGAAGAAAGATGCTGTATGGCTGCACGTAAAGCAGATGATGTTTGACGATAAAGCAACAAGGGCGGTGCTTATTACTGAGCACGCCGACTTTATTTTTGAATAGTGTGCGTGTCGAAGTCACACATGTTACTAAGATGTGCCCAGGCACAGAAAAAGTTTGAAATATGCATGCTCAGGAAAGTACATTTTGAAATCGAGATTGCCATAAAGTTGACCTCACATCGACTTAAAACTCTATCTATAGTCACCTGCAACCTTTCTTTATCAGCCGAGGCATTAAATAAAGCATGGCGTTTTAAATCGGTTATATATAGTTTATGCGTTAACACAGCTAGCACTACCTTTCCGATGTCAAATTTGGAATCAATAGTGGGTGAATAGTAGGTAACAGTAATAGGGGTTGCAGGAGCCTTGCGAAGCTCTGAGAAGCAAGAGTCAGCGAAACTGGAAGCCCCGTTAACTCTAATATAAAATTTCCTATCCGACAAATAGCTTTGTATTTACAACATAATACTGTTATCAACTCCTAAACTGTATATTCCAACAGTATGCTATAGCCCACGCGGTCAGAGGCGTTCGAGAAGTCAAAATGAACAAACTCTATGCTTCAATTTCCAAACCGCGCCCAGTCGTTGGTCAACTCTATAAATCAAGTTTCTGCGGACTTTTTTTCGTAAATCCGTGCTGGTTGGTGTCAATAGATCCTCATATGCCAAAAAATCAAATATTTTGTCAACGATGATGCCTAGAAATCTTTTTATAGGCTCATTTGATTAAATAACACGAAATAAATATGGAAAATTGTTTCTGAGTAAGACCTCATAAATAGTAGGCATAAGACACAAGCATTTTGAGACGAAGATGCTCTATCTTGACAAAAACGTTACTTGGTAACTGGAAGCAAATTTTGTCGATATTCATAAACTTGGTAGTCGGCAATCCCTGAAATTAATGTCAACAAGTTTTTCTCTATTTCTAAGGTTTCTAATTTAACCCATGATTAATCAGGGTCATCCACACACATTGGAAACATGCAAATTGAATTTCAATATAATATTTCTATTTATTTTTGACCCCAGTCGCAACAAGACAAAAGGGCGTTCTTTTCATTCTTGCAGAAAACAGTGTCGGTACGCAACAAGGTGGAAAATGGACCTCTTGTACTGCTGCAGGACAACGTGTCCACTGAATTATTTACAATGAGTGGAGATCTCGCAGAAGAGGGTCATCATCAGAAAGAGGCGGACTACCTTTTGGATGCTCTTTGTTCATACTTAACATCGTCTTGTGTGCATTCTATTCCTTTCATTGTTGTGACAGCAACAATAGCAACAAAATGTAGAAAAAAAAACTCACAAGGTAATGACAACAGATTATTTGCTCACCCACTGATGATGTAACTATTTAGCCACGTTATCTAGGGTCTTCTGGCCTTTTGGTTGCGCCGTGTGACTTGTGAACTACTTTATAGACAAAGTAACATGCAAAGACCGAGAGAACCGAGAGCAACTTGGTCAAGGACAGCAGGACTTAGTATAAAAAGATCCTCTCAGATGTCTAACAAAGGATATATATGCAAAACTAAACATGTGAACTAGTTCGTAGGATACGATAGCTGGAGACATTGTTTATGATATCACCTTGGCAAAAATAATGCATTTCAATAGATGAAGATTGAATAAATATGCCGGCCTGCTACGCCACTGCTCAGCCGTTTCTCATTTGGAAATCTTCGGGAAATTTTGCACCTCTTGATTCATTGAAATCCTCCAACGTCTCGCTACGCCAAACAGTATTGAAGCTCTTCCTTGACTTCGAACCTTTGTTACCCTCTCCTCCCACCAATTCTCACCTGATAGTGTCGTTTTCCTTCGATTCCAGAGAGTTGTCTATTGTTGTTCTCTCAACCCTTCATCTTCATCCTGGGATACAACTATTTCTCGCATCACGCTGCACAGCCCCCACTGCGACTCTCTTTTCCGGTTGATAGATCGAAGGCGTACTAGAAAACCTCCAGATAGTTTTCCGAGGATCAAAAGTTCCTTCACAGTTTGCTGAGGGACGACGCAACGCTCAGGAAAAAAGCCTTTGAAGGATAGCGTAGAAGCTAATGGAGAGGAGGCAATAGGTTGAAAAACAGGTGAAAAAAGTCGAACAGAAGGCGACTGTGTGGCCTGCTTCGAATACCAAAATTCTCCAAAGAAAAGCGTTCGTTATACTAAACCTGAACTGATACGGTAAGCACTAGGTTTAGTTGAAAACATAGATTCGTTTTTATTTTTTATTATTCTCTCTCCCTTTAGCTCATTTTCCTTGATTTCTTCATTCTTCTTAAGGGTTAGTTGAAAAACCTCAGTTTCCTGGTAGAATAGAGAACGAGGGATGTGCCAAGGAGCAGACGCTTCTTTGCTCTCACTCCTCGATTGTCTCTTGGGTCATAGCGGCTCAAAAGAAGTGAAAATATGACACCCCATTTCGAACATCAGCGCGACTCGCCTGAAAAAGAGTGTGTACACGAGGTTTGTTGGTGCTTTCTCACTTCACACCAGCCAAGTGAAGCCTACCGCCATTTGGAGTTTACAATTGAAAGGAATTTTAGGAGGAGAGAGGTAACGAGGTCCGGAATGTAAAATCTTACCAGACAGGAGGAAGAAAATGAAAGCCGGTCGTCGGCACACAACTAAAACCGACCAGCCAAAAGGCAAAGCTCCACGCGCTCGGATACGACCACCAAACGTTTACAAGCTAAGCGGGCTCCAACTGCTTGATCAGGCCAGGCTCGTGTTGAGAGATAACGCGTTACAATTGGCAACGCGAGAAAAAGTACCCAAGTTTTCCTTGCTCTCCGCCTACTCCTCGTCTTCTCAGCCACTTCCAGCTCTTCTTTTTCTTCTTCCTTTTTTGGTTTTCATGTCTGCCAACCTGAAACCCGCCCCACCGACGACACCTGAAAAAGCTCAACGGCAGCGTGAAGCAACGGGAGGAAACAAAGCGAGTAAAGGGTCTGCCTGAGGCCGGGGTGACGAACCGGCGCGAATCAAAGGGGGCTCAGGCTGATCATATGCCAAGTCTAGTGCTATTGCTTCGAATTGTGTCGTAGGGGTCGTAAAAATATAATAGAGCGGCTCGCCCAGGCCAGTCCTTTACTTGACGTTTTATTTCGACATCTTCGAGGTTCTCTGACTTTACTTTGGATCGCTTCGATGCATCCCGTTAGATTTCAGGGAACGCTAAAGGAGTGCTTCTACTTTATGAACGTCTGCCAAAGACAGTTTCCATATTTACATACGCGAGAAAGAGAAAATATCGGACATGTAATTGTGTCGCAACCTGTTTCTTGATCAAAACCAATAATTGATTATTGCATGATACAATGGCAATGGTTAGTATACGATCGATGAAACTGAAATGCTGATTCACCGACTGAAGAATTGGGTCTTTTTAGATTGAAAATAACATGGTTCAGCAATGTTATGTAGACGATGGAGACTGTAATATTAAGATTGTTAATTATATAGCAAAATTGGGAAACTTATATATAATTTGGTGAAACAAGCTTTTGACGCAAATCTTATCAAGAAAGCTTAATGACTGATAACTGCGTTCAATACGGTCCGTCTTATCGTACAGCTGTAAGGCAGAAATAACCAAAATCTGTGCATCTGCGCGGAGATGATAAGGACGAAGAAGATATGAGGTACCGATCTTAGTGCCAACTAGCGAGAACTTCGCCGTGTCCCCTCGGAAAGTATTCCCCGTTATTCATATTTCTAGATTAGAGCTTGGAATATTCTTAGTGAGAAACCTAGAAGAGATTATCTTGGCCCTCCCAGGTCAAGAGGGTCCCGACTCAATTCTAACTAGAAGCAGTGATACCAAATTCACAATCTATCAGACGTCTTCTCAGTATGAGATGCCTACCCACCCACATCGACGGGTACCGCACTGTCATCAACACACGGAGAATCTCTCATGTGGAATTATCAAGCAACAAACAGACGTCCACGAGTGATTTTCTCCTGTTATATGCGTCGTCAAAAGTCACAAAAAGCATCGTAAATTTAGCAAGCGCGGAGTGAAATTGTCTCCAAAAACCGATCCGCCGCCCGGCTGCTTCCCATCTTGTGCTGATGATTGCCGCTTGAATGACGCTAAAAATAAAATTTTCCGCTATTCACACGAAAGATGCCTCAGTCTTTTCGCCAAAGACTTTCGCAAGTTCTCGTTCGTCCTGAATTCTCTCGTTCATCCCATATTTTCCTACATTTGGTGGCGGGTAATATTTGTTACTCTAACACCCTTCTTACGACGGATTGCTTTTGTTTAAGGAAGCATCCGCCTAGCTGAGTCTGAAATATTCAGACACTGGGTAACGTACCGTAGGCCTTTTCTGAGTGACACCCGTATATAGATACGAAATGTCATTTCGTTCCCACCATATTTGCATATAATAAGACTACACGTGTTTACAGCTGCATTTTAGCGTGTCTAGTCGACGCTTCGCATTTTTTCAAGTAAAACAAGGTCATGCGGGATCCCTTTAGATTGCTTGAAAAGCACTGTGAGCGCTTCAAAACGCGTTTGAAAAGCGCTGTGAGCGCTTCAAAACGCGTGCATGTTCTGGATATATCATAGGTTATCGTTTTGGATACTTTCGTAACTGCTATTATCCTTACGAGTAACGATGACCACACTAGCTCTATCGATCCAGCATATACGGGGTACTGGAATAAATTGTAAGTGGCTTCTACAAGGGACCGGAGACCACCTGCAAACTATGTAGTTCAAAGCTAGTATGCCACATTTCAAACGCATTTTCTCATCTTAAGATTCAAAGTACAAGGGTAATGAGCAAGACTCTAAGCTACGGTCTGTTTTATGCCTGTGCCAAACTAGACATACTGCTTTTTATCTGTGGGACTATACCAACCCTGCGGGAATATCGTACAACTAGGCCTTCGCTTCGCCTTCATATTTTTTCTCCAGTCGATCCGACTTTAAGGTTGAAACGGTACCTTAGGGTGCAAGACGGCACTTTAGGGACCTCTTCGTCTCTAGGTTGTCGGGCGCAACGGGCACCAACTAACACTAAACGGCAGACGGGTGGGGTGGTCCGATAACGCGCCCGTGTACCAGTCCCTTGATATGAAAGAGAAGAAAGCCCATGTCTAAGGAATCTATGGCGGACCGGTAAAGCTCGCCGTTTAAACAAAAACAGCCGGAGAAGGCCAGTGAACAAGACAACGCACGAGCCTTAGACCTTATGTAGCATAAAGATAAGCGGATGCAAGGGAGGCAAGGGATGGCGCCTGCGACATGCAGCGACCATACGCAGCCTCGCTGACCAGGCCGTGACAGCCGACGCAGAAAACCATGCAATAAAATCACCGGAGCCACGAAAAGAGTAACGCAACGAGAAAGAGGAACTTAAGTGTGAGATGAGCGCAATACCGGTTTTGTAAAATATGGCAACGGCGACGACCGAAGACGTCCGTCCCAAGCTTTGATGGAAAAAATTAAGACAACAGGGCGGTAATTCGTAGAGCCTTTCGTTAAGTGAAGAATATAACGACGTCACTACTCGATGTTTGGGTGACTGCGCGCTAATTTAACCTCCGGCAAGTGATAGAGAAAAGGGGACAACTGGGCTGATTAGATGATAGGAGATCTCTAGATGCGTTTGGCGTATAGTGTAGAATTTGGACCTATTCGGTGCCTTCAGCACAAGAGTGTGCAAACATTGGTTAGGGCATTACGAAGTTATGTGTGGGTATTCAAAGTTCATAGATTCGAGTTTTGTATTAATCGAAGTTTCAATACTTCAATCGCGTACATTCTTTCGATCAATAGCAAAGAGCAGGACTTTCATGAATTTGAACCACATGACCCTCTGTACAGAGTATATTCCCGAATGGCTGCAACCTTTCGAAACAGACTGCAGATTCTAGGAGGCTGTTAGCAAGTCCGCAAGTCACGCTAGCTGCTTTTTAGGACAACTCTCAGTCGACGATAATATGCGCTTGGTCACCTGTTAGACAAAAGCTTGTGGACATTTGGTTCTAACCCACACTGATGTTACCTTGAAAGTCTTCAACCTAAACTACTGTCTACAAACATCAAGGCAGGATAGCTCTAAATTAACTCACGCTTGCGCTTGAACGCTGACTAAACACAGTTGTGACGAAATCTTATAGAATTTAACCTTTTTGAAGTTCTAGAGTATATCAGAAGTACCCAAAAAGTGTAGTATTGTTGAGATTTTTGGGATCGAAAAATAAAGGTCGTTCTTGAAGTTCTTCACATTTAGGATAACAAAGCCTAACATAAACCAATAAGTCCTATGTCCTAGACCACATCTAGTTACGTAGCTAGTTACATGCCTCGTAAATTGATTCCGATCCTATTCGGTTTGCGACGTGCTGTACGTTCGGAGACAGGTTTTAAGGGCTTTCAACCGTGAAAAAAGTTTCATCAGAAGACGGCGTGTATTTACACACACGTACGTATAAATTTCAAAGAGTAGTGGATCGGCAGTGTTCACCCACGAAATGATTAATGCTTTTCACTAGTGTAAAAGTTGACGGTTGTCACAAATCGCAACAGAGATGTTACTATCTTCAACCAACTAATTAGGTTTTCTCAAATCTAAAAAGGCATTATGTCTATCGTGTAGAAATTAAATGTACTCGGTCTTCCTGTTACATTTTTTCTCATTCCTGTATCATAAACGTATCATCCTATAAATAGATAGATAACTAATTAGAGATGAAGCGTTGATTATTTTCTAGCTGAACTCTCCGGATATCACATTATCCGAGTGTAATGAAAGTGTTCAAATATAAATAGTTTACTACTTAAATATGCATATACAAACATGTTCTGTCGCAACGGGCATATTTAGCTACACCTGAGTTAAATTAAAACTATGCTCCCTTACGAGCTTTTTCTTTTAGCCCACTGCGAAATAAAACCCAGCAGTGAGAAATCCCAGATGGCAATTGGATAATTCGCTACGATTATCATCATTGATAATCAGCATTACTGCTATTCTTATCATCATTATTTTTGTTATTGTTGGTCTATTGTTATCGTTATTGCGATGATGATAGCCATATAATAATACCGTATGTAACGTCTATTAATCTCAATAAACGAATCAAAGCAGGTGCCGGATTTCGCCCTCAATTTTGTTAGCTTCCCAAGACGCTCACATTTTTAACCTAATCGGTATATCCAAGCTGGCCGAGGGCTGGTTTTCATTTGGTGGTAGCAGTTTGGAGCCGCTTTCAGACACCTAAGCGATCTATCCATGTCATGCATGGTGCACGATTTACCAACCGAGCACATCCCCAACAAAGGTATGAGTCTTCACACGCCGCTGCTATCTATCAACAGCGTAGTGGTTCGCAGAGGGGATGTGCAGAGGTATATGCAAAGGTGCTTTATTATCTTTATCGCAGTGTAACCAGCACGCTCACTTATATGTTCATCATACTCGTGTGCAATCCATTGATTGCTAACGCCAAAAAAACACCGAATAAAGTTGTAGAAAGTGTTGTAAGGCGCAAAAAAATCATTTAACTTCTGAAGAAATAGTTTTGGATAATTTATTAGAAGTATCAGAGGAACTAGTACCAGGTACAAAGATGACGCCTTAATTTGCCCGCAGAGAATTTCATACCATAAAAAATTATACCGGATTTGATGATGAGCGACTTCCTCGCCTTCGCCGAGAACAACGGAAGACGTGAAACGATTAATAAATGTTCATTCGCTAGTATGAGATAAAGTCTATCTGAATATACTATGCACATAAATCACGGAGAAGATTAATGGGAACGATGAAATATCCCTCTCAAATCTGAGTGTAACCGTTACTGCAACAACAGTATGAAATAAAACCCCATAAATCTCTTATCATGGTATTGAATCCCTTTTACGAGAATATTCGTATAACACTCGAGCTTATTTGAATAGAGTGAAGTGAAGTTTCGGCTCGCGAGTGGACTTTGGCGTACTGTACTCAAACATATAATACACGGTACACACAGTGTATACACGCTTCGATTAACGGCCTTTAAACGGTCCTTTCCGTTTTACGGTATTACCGCTATGTTCCAATCACGACTGCTTTGCTGTAACATTATTTAGATTTTTGGATGCAGTTACTGTCCTTAATTTTTCTATATTGAGATCTATGTGATAGTTTTGAGTCCTTCGTTTCCAAGGATTCTCCTTATTGTATTGTTGCTCTATTCTGGTGATAAGCTAGATATGAAGTAAAAGCTGTTTAGCATCTGCAAACGTAACTCAACAATGGATCTCACATGGAGACTAAATGCAAATTAGCTAAGATACAAATAATAAAAAGGATATTGGATAAATAGATTATAATAAAGACATCTGTTTTCTCAAAGCAAAAATAGATAAAGCCTCGTGTTCACCTAGGACTGCTTCATAAGGTCGCGAGAAGGTTCTAGAAGGCACAATACACCAACGCACGAGATTTCAGGAGCCGATTTTGACTTAAGATAGACAAAAATTTAACGGTCTATCCGTCGCCGTAATACAAGCAACGGCAGATCCTCAAAAAACTATGTGAGAAATCGCTTAAACGTATTCTAATGACAGCACGAATGGGCACGGTTATTTAAATCATCTTGATCTATTCGTGGTAAACTTTTATCATTATCTTTATTTAGTAAGTCAACGATGGCGGTGATGCTCTTGGTAAATTTACAAACGCCTGCTAAAACGGTTGTCTTCAAAGAATTATTGGTTCTCTGTATTGTATCTACAGCGACCTCCAACATTGTAATCGGGCTATTCGCCGTTAAGCTTTGTCGTCTATTTCACGTATCAGCGTAGTGTCTACATCGCTGCGTAAGCAGTGCAGTTTACAAAACGGAAAGGTTACATATAGCTGACTGACACCTAAGCTCCTTAAAAAAACATTCCGTAGCAAACCACGCCTGGATTTTGAAAATTTATCTATATTTTGTAGTCATAGAGACTCACCTCAACGTTGATTAATTGACGTTTTGTCGGAGTAGGTATATGGAATATGTCGAGTGTGGAATATGGCAGATAAAGTAGACCAAAGTTCGTTAATAAATGGTCGAATTCTGCCTTCACATGCTTCAGAGAAGCTAACGAATTAGTGGAAAGACATTTTCTACTGAATCCGTGAGAACCACCACTCTATGCGTGAACCGCTTTTCCAAGATGTTCTAAACGACGAAGGGCAAATCGAATTTTATAGAATTTGCCATTATCCATGCCTTCAAATGAGATACATTAAGAATTCTGTAATATGGATTATAATAACTTCTATATAGGTTGCCTCTAAAAGAACAACCTGTTCAGATATTACTACAATTAAAAAAATTCCCATTATCTTCTTGAAAAACCTACATACATCTGTACAACTCGAAAGCAAGATCACTAGTGCTTTACGTGACACAATCAAGAAAACGAAAGTCACTAAGTTAGATCTCTGTGTTCGAAATCGGATTGGGAGAGAAATGTGTTCCACTTGTCTCCTAATATTGCGAAAAGTGCTATTTGGTGTGTCGTAAGCTCTTCGGATACGAATTACGAAATAGCGACTTGGCAATGAAGCTTGTGCGGACAGTATTGTTTACCTCTCTGACTACTATTTTTGCAAAAGCTACGTTCTGCATTTTTATGTAACTTCTTTCGTTTGTAAAATTGTGCTTATTTTAGTACAATCCACGCACATGGGCATTAGATCATACTGCTTCAGTGTGAACCCATATGGTCACACATGGTCTAACGGGTTCTGAATGTATAGATGTTACATTTAGAAGCTACTGTAATTATTAGCTGAATGTTCCAGTGTTCATTCGACACTGCAATCAGGTCACCCGCTTTAGATTGGTAAGCATCCAGTGCACGAGTACTGTCCGCAATGTGTGGGTCATATGATTCATTTATATGGAACTCTTAGTAAGACTGAATGTAATTTTCCCTCCGGCTTTGTGTGACACTAGCCTCTGCTCCTTCATTAAATAAAGGTCGTTTAAAAAGAGTATGTTTGAACGTAAATACTTTTATGAATGCTGACCAGTCACTTCTAAGCATTGTATGGGGCACAACTTATTAAGGCCCTTTGAACTAATCATATTTTCAGTTTGATAATCACAAATTTAAATCAGAGGAATCAACGAAATGTTTCCAATTACCGCAACAGCTGCAGCATCGATTTAAAGAGAGAACTACTATATATCAGTATTCCACTGTAACGAACAAAGTATGTTTCAGCGGAAAACGTCTCGTTTTCTCACAGAAGCGCATAGCTGCGGGGATGAATACATAAGTTAAGGCGAAAGATTTGCAGATGTTATATATATATATATATTGTCTCAATATAGCGATCAGCAATATACGTTACATCACAAGTGGTATTTTGTTTAGACGTCACATTTTAGCCCATATGAATGAATATATGAATGGATATATAAATATACGAGATCTCCCCAGTGAAATAATTGCAATCAGTATTTTCTGTTGCTAAAATTTGCTCGGAAGATTTAGGTAATAAAATACACAGTCCTTACCATATTTGCTTTCTCTCACTTGTAAACTGTTAGTCTTTCTCCAAGTGCCTGTCTGGCTTTTCCAGGAGCACCCATTTCCAGGAGCATCCCACGAGTGAACGCGTGGTTAGATTTTGTGCTTGATGTTAACATATACACCATCCAAAGGATTTCACGCGGCCTAAATCACGGTTGGATAGAATAGGCATCGCTGCCGTATGCTACTGCGGACACTAATAACTGGACAGGATTACCAGGCGCTCCGCAGTTTAATACAACCCTCTTTACTGTACCAATAGTTCATTTTTAATTTTATTTTCTAGAAGGTTTACAAGGTAGATTAATTATAATAATTGGTCAGGGTTTATGTTCAAGAGTAATATTTTATATATCAAATTTATTATATTTACGTTTTTTATACACGAAATTTAATTTCATTAAAAGGAATAATAAAATTTTTCTTTTTTTCTTTATTTAGATTTTTTTCTTGTTTTTTAATATAGGAATACCTCCTTCAATAAATATATTCGTAAACTTCGGCTTTTCTTTTTGTATTAACACATTAACGGTGCACTGTTTATTAATAAATGTAATTGTCATATGTTACACAAAGTGTGCGCTATCTATGATTGTGACAATAGTAAAAAGCTTCTAAGGCCAGTAACGGTGGCGCAATAACTATAACACTTAGCTTCCGTTTAGTTTATTATTATGGCGACGTCAATGATTTAACTATTAGCGCAGATACATTTTAGCGCCTACGGAGTGTATATGTACGCAAAAATTAAAAAGGCTTTACTTTTCTCAAGTTAAATTCGGCCTTGCAAGGTACAATCTTGGAGCCCATTGAAAAGATCTTTCTAAAGCTTCTCAGGCTTGAAATGTTTAGCATTCATGTTTATCATCTATAAGATCACTGTCTTCTTAATCTTCTCATACTGTTTGTATTAGTTCCAGACTTTTAAGGGGTTTTAAAAAACAACTCATTGTCTCCGGAATTATACGTGTTCGTCGAGCTCGGTGGCTTGGTGCATTTGTGTACGCCTTGCGACCGGAGGAGACACGTACGTGCACGAATTCGATCCCCGCCGGCGCACATTTAGATTAATATGGGGTCCGTCTTACGAAGTAATGCAAAAACTGCTACTGTGGACGTTAAGTGTTAGCTTATGGCCAGCTCTAAAAAAGTATAGATATAACGTGTTCGAATCATCAAATTAACAATCGAATATAAATAGCCGATTAAAAATCCAAGGTTGGTAAGCATAGTTCTGCAGCTTCTCCGCTATAAGTCAATTGCAGCTTCACCTTATACTGAAATTCCGGCTGGTATCATCGCTTTCAAATTAGAAGCTCTTAATCGGGCATCAATCATATTTAAACTGTTAATCGTATTGATGTAAATCACAATAAAATAAGTAATGCTATTACACTTACATGTCGGCTGACTTATAAAATTTCTATAAAAAAAAAACAAAAAGTGTTATAAAATTTCAATACAAGAATAAATTAATAGCTTTCTTACTATCTTCGAAACGCTACGTCATTGTAAGTACTTACATTAGGACTATATCCTTCAAGTCTTTCCAATAACCCTATGAATATGATGTCAGATATTCTAGCAGATTCGCAATGAAGAGGAGTTGAGGCCACTGTCGTTTGTCTTTAGCTTCATCCTAACGCCTGGCTTCTGCCTCAAACAGTATTACGGTGATATTTTCTTAAACGGCATGGGTGACCTGTATGACCAATCATACAAAGGCGCCTACAGGGGAATCGTAATAGGCCTCACTATTGGAAAGACCTGTGGTTCCGAGCATGGCTTCGTGATAGAAGCGGGTGTATCTCATGCAGGAGTTAGCAATGATCATACCGACTTACCACACACCTACAAAATATAACCGCATATGGTATCTATTTTCCTAACACATACCGACTGCGACATTGCGTATTAAATCGAGTGTTATCGCGAATCATAGAACAAACACCAATTAGCATTGGTCCGTGCTCAAATAAACTTAAGTTATTTTCGCTTTAAAAAGTCTAGATTTAACTACTAAATACAAATTTTTAATTTTTTTGCTCTAATAAGCCTCGAATTATCTAACAAATTTGATTTTTTTGCTTAAACAAACCAGCTCGTTTAATTTATGTACCAAAATATGTTTTCCGGTGTCTACTTGTCATTTCTAGTTATGCATTGAAATCAAGTTGGCACAAGATGAAAAGCGCTATTGTTTTTTAAACCAATATTGTCTACCATTGTTCTTGAATTGCCAGAGGACATCAACGGGACTTTCAATATCAAATACAGCGACCGCTTGGCGGAAGGCGATGGCGCAAGGCGCCGTTGTCCCCCAAAGGTCACGATCATTATTACAATCAATACAACTACGACAAATATCCAGCCAAGTGGTTTGTATCAAAGGCATCGTTCGTATTATGGGCAAAAGCCAAATCGAGGAACGGGGACACTTTAGATTATAGAAACTACAAATACAATTAAAACTAACTACTACAAGCGTTTTGCGTATCTAAAATTTAGACTAACCAAGACAAGTTATAGTAGATAATGAAAAATATTCTCGTACCTTAATTATAGCAAATCGAAACGATACATTTATTTCTTCTTTAATTTATTTGTTGGTAATTTTTTTATAACAAGAGCGCTCTTCATGTCCCGCAGGGCCGTGTGCTCAGACATGTACTGTTTTTATGGCTGCAGTACTATTAGTCCAATAGCGTTATCATTATCATCATTAATCCTGCCAATTTTGTACCACATGAAGAATATATTTGAACCCTGTTGTTATTTCTAATTCTTTGTATCGACGTAGCCGAAATTTATTCATCTGAATCGTAGTTTATATTAATATATCGACAATTGTGTCTCCCGTAGTTAAACTATCAATCTGACTGTTACAGCATTACGAAACCAAGAATCTTACTTTAAAACAATAAAAATTATTTGAAAACAACAGACGTCTACAAATTTTGCTTTTTCGTTCACACTCTTGGCACCTATGTCATGTACCCATAATATGAGCGTCTGAAGTTTTCTAATGATTATTTCATGGTTACTATCAAAAGCGATTGTTTACTTTTACTTTCGTCACGTTTTACAGTCGTAATAAAGATCTATTTTTACAAAACGATTTTTTTTTTTCCCGATTTTGATAATTACTTGATATGCAATCCTGATGTAACCGTCCTGGTAAAAAGTTGCTGTTGCTGTATAAAATCGCTGTAACTTGCCACGTACTCTGTTAGCTATAATGTAGCGCCAAATCACCACCTGCCGATAAGCTGGCAGTGCAGCAACATAAGCAAAAGCAGCATCCAAAGAGGGTAACTAAAGTATCCTTAGCAATCTTCACTAATCAAAGAAAAGATTCCACTGGAATGGACTGGACTGCACTCAAATCATAATACTTGATGCCACCTTTAAATTTCTTCGCCTAATAGTAGGAAAAGAGCACGATTACCCACTTTTCGTGGCTGTTTGCAACAGGAACAAAGAGGCAAGCTACGCGTAAGCCCAAGGCAGTGAGAGAAGTTTGCGTCTCAGGAACAGTGTTTGACTGGCGTACTGACCAGTTAAGCACAGTTGGAGGAGGGGATACACGATGCCAATAATTAAAAGGAAGTTACTTTGATAATTACAACATAGTTTACTCCATCAGCAACACCACTATAAACCCCGCCATGATTGTCAACAACAGTCACAACAGACACTTTTTTAACAGGCGTTTTAGTTTAGCATAAATGGAATATTCAGCACTATAAATTCACCCATAAATTTTTATTTCGGGTTTTGACGGCTACTGACAAATTGAATGACGAACACTACGCTCTTTGAAAACCTTCCTCGTTTTAAGTTCGGAACTGCCTCTCTATATCACCATCTAGGCTGCATAGCCAATGTTAACGTAGCATTTTCGCTTACTTTTTTACAGAAATAAGTAAAATTGTTTCTGATTGCAAGGGCGCCTGTAAGGTACAGTCAAACTATTATACACGTTCTACACATCTGCATCCGATAGGCACAAATGTGTTGAACGCCCCTAGACACACTATTATTTTCAAAATAACAACTAAAAACAATTCCATTAAATAATCGTACTAACCATTTACTTAGCCGTCGTTTCCTCATAAATGCGTGTTACTGGATTAGATTATGACATCGTTTTTCGCTTGTGACGCGGCGTGCATCCAGAGAGTAAAAATTGAATAGTCGGTAATGATTACCGATATTATTATACGGTTTCGCTCTCATTTATCATATACTCAACAATAACGTCCATTATTTTTTAGATCAGTTCTCTCAGTTTGTATGTGTGTATATAAATGGGCAAATCTATCTTAAATGGAACCTCCTACAGCGTGTTATATATATATATATATATATAT
>MNPL01001764.1:0-24772 GCA_002081605.1 Tropilaelaps mercedesae
ATATATATATATATATATATATATATATATAAACGAGCGCTTACGTGGTAATGCTTGGATAGAACAGATTACGTACAGCATGTGATATGTTCGTGCATGAAAAAGTTCTTAGCAACGGAATGAGTTCAACGCGCGAGTACGAGGTTACGACGATCGTGACAGGAAGTCAAGAAGGTCGACGGCATAACCAGGCACTATGGCGCACTATAACTAGTCTAGACACATCGGCGTCTTCGGTCCGACCTACATCACTCCGGACTGAATGAAATCCGACGCCAGCAGTGTCGCGAGCATTGAAAAATTATTACGCGTGCGATACAAGTTTGATATTAGCCACCCTTGAACACAGGCGGAGTAATCGAAACGAAGACGTCTCCGTATGAACGGTCGAACAGGTGAATGCGGCAACGACGAAACACCTGTTACACAAATAAGTCACGTATGCTTAGTCTGAAAAATCGTAAGGTCACGCATCTTGAACGGAGATGCGGAGGTAACCGTAAGCCAGATCATGTACATTTGGTATACGGAAGCGTTGCCTAACGCGCAGACGAGAGATTACATAAAAGTCGTGGAAATTGAATCGGTCTTGCCAACAAACCATGGCTGGGCTGTCGCTACAGAAACGGAATGAACGACGCAAATGACTCACAATCTGGCAAGAAATATCACTATTGGTGGTGTGTACGGTTCTGAGAGATTTCAAAACCTTTTGTGAGCGCCGCCCGTGCTTGCCAGCCAGTTTAAATCGGTCCGCTACTAAACATTAGAACTGTCGATTTCCTGTCCCCGTCCGTGAGAATTCTGTCGCGAGAATTTTCGCTCGACAAACAGACATCGCCATATCCACACCCTGCACTTGACTATATGCGACAGAGTAAATATGCTGGGAACGTGATAAATGCACACTCTATGCCGAGCGTTGTGGCTTGGAGGGCATTCGAGTGTGCCTTCAAGCGACCTTAGGAGACGTGGAGGTCAATGCAGGGGTTCGATTGCCGCCCGTTGTCGTATTTACATTTATGGGGTGATCCGTGTTACGGTTCCGTTTAATGCAAACGTGCTATTGTGGACGTTAAATGTTGGCAAGTAATCAGCGCTAGGTGTATGTTTTAGGTAAGCGCCTTCTTAGAAGTTTATGGCACTATCTAGCACTACTGTAAACTCTATCTATTAGTATCGTAAACTGTTGGATGTTAGTGCCCAGTTCTCTCTCTCTCTCTCTCTCTGTATATATATATATATATATATATATATATATATCTGAACATATATAGAAAGGTATATCGGAGTGCTAAAAGTGAAACGTAGCGAAAACTTCTTTCATACTGAACCATGAAATGCTCGGTAGTGGGAAGGCAGTTTGAGTTAATGCGAGACTTTATTCATTCAGCTTCGTTGCATTTGTCTAGATTTAAAGCATAACTGCTCCCTATGGACATCTTTACAAAACTCTTTTTTTATTGATATACTGAAGCGAATTCATACGACATTTGTTGCTGTTCGGGGTATACCTTTTAAATTAACGTTTTTTCGTCCCGATGGGCGTATCCGTTTGACGTATGCTTAAGCGCGAAGTGTAGGATTGAGGACCGTTCTAAATGAGTAACCTCCTAGCAAAACTTTCATTTTGAAAATAAACATGATGGGTAATTTGCTATTAGCGTGTCTCCAACCAACAACGAGATGTATGCGAGTTATACTGTCATACGCGCGAACTTTGCGTGTAAAGGCCAGGCGGGAGTTAAAATTATGGTCGAAAATCACATAGTCCGCGGACGCGTTTCTAGTTCAGAGCATAGGAACAGGCCATCGTGGGATCCAGAACTAGGATTATCTTCTATTCCCATTAGATGAGGCCAAGTCTAGTGCGGCGTCCTCTGGTACAGGTATCCAACAAGTCCAAACAGCAGTCTGCGGATTTCTCGGCGATATCGTCCGGTAGTTGAAGCGGCTCTCTATTTGAAGAAAGTTTCTTTTTGTTCGTCCCTAGGACCAGCACCATTGAATTCGCCAAAGGCTGGCTAAGCCTTGGTGCGTTCACCAGAGGGCTGGAAAGACAACGATGCCTACAGCGTTGTACATCTCGTCCAGCTTCGATGATTCAACCGTTGGTAGTCAACAAGACGTCATAACATAAGCGATGAGCTCTAGAGCCCGGAGCATAATGTGATGGACCTCAGCGCGCATCGCCTAGCCATAACAAGCGTAGCGCGGCCTCCACCGAATGCAGTGGTACGTACCGATGGCCAGCGGCGACAGTGTCTTAGCCGCCATTGTTCTGTGTGATTGCTGCGAGCTACAATCCAGCACCTCGAATTATGGATATTTGTAGTGAAATATCACTGCTCCGATTCTAGAGAAATCGCTTTTCCCCTTCAATAAACGCTGGACTGGATTACCTGGCATACGGGTCCCAACGAGCATCAGCCGGTCGTTACACTTTCGAAACCTTGTGGGCATAAATATCGCTTCTATGTAGCTGACGCCATAGCTGCGCTTCTTCGGAAACATACGATAGTCAAAAGTGTTGCCATGCAACGATCAATCCCGTCGAGTCGCCTATGATGCTAGTAAACAGAGAAAATGAATATGCAGCGGATTTGCAGAACGGTCGCCGCCACACAGAAATATAAATTAACCCGTATATATTTATTCGTCCGGTTTCTATTATTATTATTACGCATATGGCTGCGACGCTTGTCTGACCTTACGACCACAATACATCTAACAGGTATCCGCGTTTTACACATCGATCTGCCTCGTACTTAGCTAAATACAGTGGCTAATTTTAGGTAGATACAAAGGTATTTACAGAAATAGTCCGGCTCCGTTATTTCGTTGATGATTAATAGAACCGGCGTTGTGTACATGTCATGAACGAGAGTAATATATGTGTTGAAGCCATAGAGCAATGACGATTGCGACTATTGAAGGGCATGAAAAGGTCAACAATAGTGAAATATACCCTTCCGTAATATTGTCTTCCGAGCTACCGACTTTTAGCATCGACTGATACAATCACCATAGGTTTGACCAAAAATTCAGAGTATACGGCGCGATCTACTGCCAGCAAGCGAAGTATACGCATTGAATAGCATTGAATTGTGCGCTTTCAATCCATTACTATTCCTTTATGTATATTGATTACCCTGTTGCCGCAAAATTTCTGTATTAATCCTACTTGGTTCTGCTAAAGTTCATAATTGTAAGTGCTACTAGGGCTACCTATTTCTGTGAGGCAGGTTATCCTAACGGGACTAAAACTGCCGCAACGCACGACGAGAATACACATATTCAATACAAAGGCTTCACAGAAGTGCCATAAAGGTTCCACAAAAGTATCACACACGTTCCACAACTGTATTATAACGATATACAAAAATGCGTATATCGGTGAGTTACCATACAGATGCATGGGATAGCGCATTTCCAAATATAAATATTGAAGACCGCATAGATAAGAAAGCCTGGGGTTGGGCGCCGGCTAGAGCCAGAAAACCTCTCCAGAACCCGCGGCGAAAATCCCTGCGCCTAGTGTGAGGTGAATGTCACGTGTTTGCCTTCCCGTTCACCTTCTGGCGTGTTACCGTCGACAGCCTTCCCAACATCAACGACTTCTAGCACCTGGTTGACGCGCGTCATTTGTGCCGACGAACTTTACCCACCCGTCGTCCGTCACCGCGTCCTCCAATGGAGACAATAGCCGCCGCAGCGTCGCACAACCCTCTGCAGAATCCGACCTCCTCGCTGTCGTTGTTCATGTAATATTTTAACAAAAGTCTCTGTGTCATGCCGAGGCGGCACCTTGCAATGTTAGCTGTCCACAGCTCCGGTTCTTATTCTGCATCCGCTGAATTCGTCTCCCAGTTGGCCGTCGGACCGCTGACATTGTCTTTTGCCGTCTGTGTTGTGGGCGCCTATCTATTGATCACTGCTGTTTCTTTGTTATTATTGTCGTGGTCCTTCTGACAGTCGTCGGCTGTCGTTGTTACGGCTTCTGCTGCTGTAACTAATGTAGAGTCATTCACCAGCCGGCGGATAGACGAAGCTAGTCCGGGCGCCGGGACGACGGTAGATGACGGAGCTGAAGTTGGCGTCGCGATGCGGTGACGCTAACGTGCTAGGCTGGCTCGAAAACTTCGATAGAATTACCACTGACAAGCTGGATGCGACTCTGCATCGAAGTGCGGAAGAGGGCGGTATTTCGCCGTGGGACCGGGACGAGGACGCCAATTACCCGTACGATATCGACGGTTTATGCCAGGCTGTAGTACAACCCATTCGTGAAACATACAACCGCGCTGGCAAGCAAATTGAGCGCGTGATCAGTTCTAAATTTCGAAAATCGAAATCTCAATGTTCATCACACAGGTGTGAGCCGGCCATTAAGATGCATTCTTAAAGAAAGTCCATCGATGCATACACTGTTGAATTATTTGCGGTTTGAGAGGCACATATTAGCCACTTGGATGCTCTTGAAGAAACTGAGGTAGCGCCAGCACCACACGGACGGGCGTAGTTAGTGGCTAGTCCGATGCTAAACGGGCAAATGGTCCAGTTTGCATTTACAGTCCGCAGCAACAAATAAACAGCGAATGCTGCACCGCGATGATTAGTCACAGTAACAAGCCAAAGTTAACGCTCAAAATGAAGCCATAATTTACTGTTGTTCGTAAATTTGGGCTGACCAGAACAAAGAAGAACATATGATTGAGCGTTTAGTGGCAAAAGTACGTGCAAATTTATTAACGGGTTCGAATCGGACGTAATCGATAGAATCAATCAGTTGGATACTAAATGTTTTGCAGCGGTAAATTATTGCTATCAACGGTAAATTTATTGCCATAAACAGTAAATTTATTGTTTGTCACGTTTAGACCGTTCACTGATATCACTCGGTCGCTTCCTTGATTTCAGTCTGTATGTCTAAAAAGAGTTGCTCATCGAATTTTTCGGTAGATAATGAGATGTTATCTCGTTGGATTTACTAGAAATTGTAACTAGAGGAAAGATGTTTAAATGTTGACTCTTGTTTGCTTACATTGGCTTCATTATTGCGTCATTATTGCTTCATTATTGAGTCCCGTATCAGCTTTTCGGCAAGCGATGCTAATCGAAAAGCTGTGCGAAAAGTTGTCGCTTACCCGTAATGGGTGAACATGATAGGAATAGAGGCCGCCAAAATCACGTACCGTTTTTCATAGACATATCCATAATAAGTTTATTGCGCATAACACCTTTAGTTTAGCTAGTGTGCATATTTCATAGTTTGGCTCCACTACTTTTTACTCCAAGATATGCACGTTAGCCTTTGTAACATAGTGATATACAGTGATATATATATATATATATATAACGCCTATAGATATACAGTGATAAGCGCCTGTAGAGCCAGGGTAGAGAATATCTACTATTACTATCATTTGCCATAAAATTGAGCTACAGTTTGGCATTTGAGAACTCCTGGGTAACTCGTCGGTTACCGGCAGAGACAGAGTTTTGAAGGTTGGCTACGTTTGTCTCAATTAGTGACAAACGGTTGCGTATAGATAGGGTAGGCTTATACACTTTGCTTTAAATGCATTCGCTGGATCCGGCGATCGTACCTCGGGCCGCCTGCTAGCTCGGTCTATAAATAAATTTGTTTTAATCTAACATATTGGCGTATCGCAAAACGACCCTGATAGTCTCAGAAAATACTGTAACCGATGGCGTGTTGTAACAATAATTCATATCTACTCATGGGAAGTAAGCGTTACCTGAGACCGCTAGCCACCTATATTCGTAAGTTTGAAAATTTGTTATTGATTCAAATTATGGTTTTTGGTTGACGTTCACCCCTCCGCCGGCACCAATAATTCCGTCCAGCGTTACTCAATGGAGGTAGTGAAGATATGAACTATACGCCTTAACGACACGGACTGCCGTTGCATTTGTTACGCAAATCTCTATACGTGTCAAAGATGCCTTCCGACATTGCGTTCTAGCAAACAGACTCTGCTAGCGAGTCTAGGTCGGCACTAATACGGATGGCGCCCTTCCGTGAGAGATGATTCTGGTCATAGGTGTGGTAGGTGTTGTGACGGCCTAGTTTGCCTAACGGCCTGCTAATTCGTAACAGACTATTTGGATCTGCCGACGACCGTCGGAATGCTGCTGGTTGCATTACTTCGCGAATGTCATTTGCATGAGTCTTTGGTACGGTTGGTCCTTCTTGTGTCAGCTCTTGTGGGTCGCCCTTTGGGCCATCACGAACGGCTAGACCTCGTCTCCGAGTGGAAGAGAACAGGACGAAACGGAGACCCTGACCACGTGGCCAAAGGGCTTCGAGCCTGCATTTGCTGCTGTGTTGCTCTCCCAAATGAAGACGTGGTAAAACTGACGAAAATCGTATACGCGCCATGCTCGTATGCGATAATTGTGCACAACGCATTTCACTGTAAAGCAGTTCGGTGCTTATGCGCACTGTGAGCAGCATGAGAACGGTATGTTGATCTGACGAATCGTCACCTTCTAGTAGATCTATCTGGATAATCTTGTTATCTCTTCGACCATCTCGCATTGTTCAGAAAAGCGGTGCAGTATCAGAACTGGGCTATCTATATGATGGTAATAATGTCAGCTGTAACGGAGTAGATAAGCAGTTGGCAGGTAGACTTCGTAGCATCTTGGCCATGATGATTTCGGATAAGTTATTGCAGTTCGCTTGCTCTCGGTAGGTCCTAATGTGATCTGTGAGCTGTGCGACTAGTCGGTACTTGTCGTCCGAGCTCGGAAGGTGTTTTCATGAAACCTCTCACGTGATTCTTCGTATTTCCTGCCGAGGCGGCGACAAATGCGATAGGCAACAATCGTGACAGCCGTATTAGGCGGTCTATCCGATGGTCCTGCAGGCTGTTCGATAGGCTGTCAGAGTTCCAGCTACTTCAGTACCGTTGACAGGTCCCTTGATGTTGTCAAGTGCCAGTCAGGTCCGTCAATACCCCGTCTATGTCGGTGTTTCGTTTAACCGCCGGACGAATTCATTTTTGACGGTGCCCAGAGAATTTACTGCACCTCATCAAGTCCTCAGAGTGTTTGGCATTCGCGTACTTGCTGAGTCAAGAGTCGTTCTTGCGAGGCCGTCAAGGCATTTCGTTGTCTTTATTTTCATTTCAACGAACGAAGTTCTAGTTTTTACGTTAAGCTCAACATTTTTCTGTAACCATTTTCACCGGCATGAAGTGCCCGCTAAGGCAAAAAATAATGTTCGATGAAAGAAGTTGCAGGACCGGCGAATTCGGAAAACGTCAAAATTTGTCTCGTGGTTCCGTTCTCCCGTTCAGCCTTTGGTTTTTTGTCTCAATGCGCGGGTGGATTTGACTTGTAGCACTGCTAGCCAGTCACCTATTCAACCGGGTGTCTATAAAATAGCGGTCATATGATTTCAAAAATTCTATGTTTTCATCATTAGTTGGCGCGTTTTATATGGTTTGTTTTTTAACTTGTAAATGTTCTAGCAAAGGAAGAAGCTATTATAGAATTTTAATTACTATTCAATTCACTACAGATTTAGGGACAATAAGATTTCTCGAATTGAAGTCTTGTTCGAAATGGCACGGAGAGCAATAAAAATTATCTTCAGGATAACGTGATCCTGAACTCTGCATATTCGTCAGGACGAACGTTACACAATTGCACGACTCCTTGGATGCCACTGACATAACCGCCTCGTTGTTAGTTACGGCCCACTCGAGTATCGTGGCCTCGCGTCATGGGGAACCGAGAAAAAAGCGTCCGTACCTCGCAATGTAACGAAAGCCTTGAACCGGTTAAAAGAAAAAAACTAGATTAATCATCGTAGCTGATTTTTCCGATTTTACGCTCCCTGAAATAAGTTCGGTAAGTATAATTAGCTACCGACGTGACGCATATCGATGCGACTGTTTGAATCCTGTATCGACGGCCTTGCCGCACGCTTGCTGCTGAATAAAATGAAGATAAATTATCCGTAGATGAAGCTGACTATTTTCGCAGCGCTGAGTGTACTCTGAGCGGTCAATGGCGTCGTTGCTCGTGTCGGCAACAACGGGAATGCAAGACGGCTACTCGACAGCTAAGTCGAGAACGCGTACTCGAACGTAGATGCAAATACCCGATGGCGCTTTTGGCGTGCGTCGTGTAAAGGCGCGACTCCGAATGGCCCACGAACCGGAGATGTTCCTTCGATCGGAAATACCTCTGGTGCAATAGTTCGTTCTTGTTCTCATGACGACTCGACGTTCTCAGCGGTTGGCGCCGTTTGTGCGTGGACGGAAGCAGCAGACGAACTTGGTACCGATAAATGAAACGAGACGTAATTTTAGCGCGTGTTGCTCTGTTCTTGTTTGTACGCGCTAGGCTTGACCGATCGGGTGCTGGCGACGCAGACGGCGCTGAGATGATGAGACGAAACCACGCCCAGGAGAGAATTGCCGCTTTTCAATTGAGACCGTGGTCACGAAACCGTTACGGAGACGTAAACGAGGTCTTTCCTTTTCATTTAATCGTTTTTAGCGGGGAAAACAAGTCTCCGTTTTTCCGCTCGGTACAGTCATTCAATACGTTCTCAGCCGTGTTTTCACTCACTTGCCGCGTAACATTTTATTCAGCAGCCCTTCAAGCGTCTACCTCGCAGCCGTCTACCGAATGGAATACATTCGTACACACGCGACGGTCGCCTCTATGCTATTTATCGTTTGGATCCTCGCATCGTTTATGCTTCTTCTGACATTTCCTTCTGGCGCTTTCGGCTCGACTAGCGACAGAAGACTTCAGAAGTCTTCTGCTTCCAGTCGAGCCGTCTGCCACTGCCTCACACGTCGGCGTTCAATCTTCGACGAGCTGCCGTCGCGCTTCAAGAGCGGCACGAACCGGTGAGTTCTCAAGCGTCGTGGCGCATTCTGTTGCCAATTACGCGCGTCAACCCACCAAAACCATTCCCTGCTATTCCCTGTCCAGAATTTCCACAGAATGTTATTTGCCCTCAGGGCGTCGGCACCACGCTCCGGTCACATCTGGTTTAGATCGCTTCCGATGGGCGCCCTTGAAACGACAACAGGGTATCAGGCTAGACGTCGGTCGGCAGCTACGGATTCTGAACCTGCTCTGATTGCTGCTGGATGCAGAACATTTATAAAATTGTTACGTAATGACAGGCGCCGGACAGCTCGTCTGCCGCAGTGGCCGCCAGTTACGTGGAGCTGCGTGAGTCTGCAGAAGTGAGCGCCCATCCAGATTGGTGAGATGATCAGGCTTGTTTATGCATTCGTAGCTTTCTTCGGATGACGTTGTCAACGCCATGCTGGCAACACCACGTATGGTGGGGCTGTGAACAAAAATATTCGCCATCGTAGTGGCATCGTATCACGTTATGCTGCCGAAGTAATGAAACGCGGACAACTGAAGCAGTGGCGGCGGGTTGGTGACCCGTGGGTGACGTCAACGGTCCGCTTGCAAAGGCAAGAAAAACGAGAAAAAAAAGAGAGAGAGAGAGACAGAGACATCGAGGGGCAAAGATAGAAGCTCGCAGTGGGAGATTGAGTGCCTCCATCAGTCGAAAAGCTGCCAAGAGACGACTCAGTTCATTTGAATAAGCACCTTGCAGAAGAAGTAGTGGAAGGGAAGCAAACCCATATGCTAATGGTAGGCACGGCATACACACACGAATTTGCGATATTTCAAAGACGGATGTAGGCGTTACAGAAGATGCGCTTTCTACAATTGGTAACTCTGTCACGGTATCCGGCATTCTGGCGAAAGCGAGCTGTTGGTGATCAAGCGGGAATATTTCATCTCTCAGGGAAACTATCAGCGTCGTTTGACAGATTAACGCGAGGGCAACGTTACTCGCGCTTGACATATCTCTTGCTCTTAGCGAGGCTAAGCGCTGCAAGCGTACACATTCAGTATGAAGATATCCAGCAAACGTACGAAACTTGCCTGAAGAAGAAGTCAGAGACGAAACACTCAAGCATGGAGTTCACTTTCCCTTTGGCAGCTGGCGAATGTGGCCGTTTGTCTAGCGAGCAAATGATAAGTATTTCTTGGATGTCGAGTCCACTTGATGGAACATCGGTTTGAAACCTTCATTACGTGTGGCTTCGACGTCGATGTCTAACTACCTGTAGCATTTGGCAGTGGCAATTTGGCAACAAAATGGAATGTACAACACAACGTTAGCACTCATTGATGGGATTACCGGCTACGCCTCAGACGCGCGCAGTTGCCTTTGGTTTGGGCCGCAGGCTTTCGTCCCGCAGTAAACCTAGGCCACTCACGTTATCGCCTATGATGCTACCAGGCATTGTTGCTCAAATTTGAGCCGGTTGTAATGTCCGCTAGGTCAATAGTCGACATGCCCCAATGACTCGGCTGGATTGTGCGAAAGCCGTCCCTGTGCCCCATCTGTGTCTCTGTCAAAGAGCGAACAGCAGAGGATTATCCGCTCAGGTCTGAATTTGTTCTTCTCCACTTTGAGGTCCGGGGCCGAATGTTACGGCCAATGGGCCTGACCGCATGTGGCGGTTACTATAGATTGCATTCACACTACAGCGAATAATTAAGCCCATTGTTAAACGCGCAGAGCCGCAGATGAGTTGCCTCTGACAGTGATAATTACGGTGTATTTTAGAAAGCCTTGAGCGAAAGTTTCTTTTGCGTCAGAGCCAAAAACGTGCGTCCGCAAAGCTGGCCCTCAGATCAGCGTCCGTCAAGACAATGACGCGGGCCTTACCTTTGGGTATTCGCGTCTGAACTTAATCGGAGTTCCGTCCTTCCGTTTTCCTTCATCGGTTCACCTTCAGGCAGAAGTTATAAGCTCTAATGAGACTTTTCGGTAGCTATCGGTCGTTCATCATTATGGCGGTACATTAATCTTTCCCTTTGTCACGTATGAGGAGTAGCCGTCTTTCGTCACGATGCAATTTCGGTGTCTAAGCACAAAGTGCAAATGAATGGATCATATCAGTGGTGGAATAACGTCTGTAAATAGACGAGTACAATCGACAGTCGCGGGATGTTTTCCGAGTAGTCCTCGTACCATCGGTCCAGTGTCCAAAAGAGCAAAAAAGCGTGAACCGTCGATGCCGTCACGAGGGTGGCGTTCTCTGCTCATGCATAGCGCCCGAATAAACAACACTTCGTAACTAATTGACAATAGAGGCGGCAAATTTATCCTGAGTGGGCCCTGAACAACCCCTGGACTCTAGACGATGTCTTCGTCATGTTGAAGGGAGATATGTCAAGTGGCTGAATTACTGCTGACGGACATTTGTGTGTGTGTGTGTGTGTATGTCGTGTGTGTGTGCGCGCGCTATTGTGCTGTACCGATTTGAAAAAATAGCATGATATTTCTAGACTAGATTCCCAAATAGTTAGGCGAGAATTGAGCACTGACGTAGTGGAATAAGCTCGGCTCGTGTTCGCTGGTACGCGGCCGTTTCGAGTTCGCGTAATCTTAATTATCACGTTGCGGCTTTAATGGCTCTAGTAAGTCCGCTGTAATCGGACTTCCAGATATGGAAAACTAGATTCAACCGTCGTAGGAAATTTTTTTTTGGTGGGAAACGAAACAGAGTAAAGCTAGTTTACGTTGGCTGTTCGCTATCAAATCGTGATTAATTGATATTTATAGCCGGCTAATCTTGAACTCTTGGAATCGTGGCTGGTGCAATGCAGTTACGAATGAGGGACCAAAAGTCGTTGACAGACGCTTCAGTGCCGAACAAAATTGTCTTTTCTCGTCTGGCCGATTCGAGAGTATGGCCAGTCGGATACTGCTGATTGTCCAACTAGGGCTAAAGTGTGTGGGTGGTAGCTGGTTTAACTTTGAAAACGTCGAAGATTTGTTAGATTGTGTCGAGAAATGACGACCGTCCTGTGGCCTTGATCGATGTTCTCACGGGTTCTCCACGAACGTGGGGATATCTTTGGTAATTGCGTCTGTGATCGCGATGCTCATTTCAGCCTGGTTCAGCGTCGTACACGTTTAAACAGTCAGTTTCTACCCAGAAGACCCGCGAAGCTTAAGCTATCGTTGCCTTCGTGCGGTTCAGCGTCGTAGAGCTGAGTATTATTATTGGGATATAACATTGGTCGTAGATGACACGGCCCCGGGTCAGAGGGATATCGGCCACCGGGAGGAAAGTTCCCAGGGGCACTCGCGAAGTGGACATTTGCTCGCTTCAAGCTCTTTCATCGCGCGTATAATTCTGATGCTACTCCGAAGGGCTAATGATATTTGAAATGCACCCATACTACGTATCTATTTAGTAGATCTATGGCTTCGCACAAGCTAGGCGTCGAATATCCAGAGGACACACAAATTTCGCCCCTCTATGGCGCCCTTGGTGAAACGACGGTGCTCCGGTTCGGGCGGAAGACCTTGACTGTGCACGGGGGCCTGGTAGTTATCGGGGTCCCTGTTCGTCAGAGGTGGCAGACACAGCTGTAACAGACGTTGTATGGGTGAGCCCGTTGATCTGTATCTGTATAGCCTCGTTGAAGGATGCCTCGGGTAGGGTCACGGTTAGGCCAGCGGGCGTATCTCAAAGCAGCGGTCACGGCAACACGGAACGTTCCCTACAGAAAACATGGCCCTTCACGACATACGGTTTATGAAGCAGCGAAATTTCGCTAGTGCACACCGCGACGGGGGGGCCTTGCATGAATTTGTCAATGACCCGACAGGAGACGTGGTGACTGTATTGGACATGTATTCTGTACTAGCTCTGTGGGGAGGTCTATTCGGCAGATGTGCAACTACGGACCGGTGATCCGGTAAAAGGATGACTTCAGGACAGACAAATTCGTCGGGGGCGAGCATTTCTGTCGGTAATTTGGAGGGGAGGAGGATCTTGTACTTGTTCATTGGAGTTTACATCGTCTCAATGTTCAATCTCGCGGACGTAGCACTTCAACAATCATGATGACATTAGCGACACCGGTATGAAATGCTGCACTGTGCAAACTTGTCTGAGACGTCCTTAAGATGATTCACTGGTGCGAAAACGTGTAATGCGAACGTATAATTTAGAACTGCACCATCGTTGTATGCAACCGTTGTATGCAACGCTCCTTCTGCCGTGGTGCTCGTTAGACGCCCGGGACGGAGCCGCGACAGCCTGAGCCGGCCGGCGGACGTTGCGGTTGCTTTGGCGTCTCCGGAGCGTTACGGCGATGCTGCGTTCTTCATCTCATTTGGCATTTCGGTCGAGCGCCGGGCTCAAACGTCGGCCGTGGCTACCTTGACCGCCAGAACTGTGTTCGTTGTCGGTCCCCCTTCACTGCATCCAGTTCTGTGTTGTGTCCCTTTGCCCGCAAATATTTTCTGTGGCGTTGTTCGGAGTGCGAAGGCGGAAAATCGGCTGGACGCACGGTCGGGCGTCGGGGAGGCGAACGAAGATGACTTCGGTCGTAGGCGGTTGTAGGCTGTTTTAGCTTGCCAATGCAGCACAACGAAAACAATACGCTGGCAATGCACGAATCTGCAACGACAGAATAGTTCATATTTGAGCTATTCTGCGCGAGCCCAACTGAAGCTTCGTTCTGTAGAGCAATCTTCCCATAGACTATGCAAGGAACCCGTTTCCACGCGTATGAAACCGAACCGGCGCGAATGCATCGCGAAGTTCTCACGCATGCATCTCGAACAAGCCATGTCGGATCTGTGTGCCGATGCGCTCATTGTTTGTTCGGGACGCCGTCGGTTTCAAAGTTTCACTGGCCAAACTGCTACGCAGTCAGTGCAAAGGCCATTTCGCTCTGCCAAACAGAATCCCTGCCTGCGCGCTTTTAGAACATTGTCGGTAATGTCTACGCGTAACGAAGCGCCACGGATGATTCCCGGAAGAAGCCACTTCGTTCTTCTCAATGCCGACAACCCCGTTGCAGAAATCTTCATCGTCGACAACACCATCCGTGTCGGAGCGACGTTCACCAGCAGCATCGCTGTTCTATGTGCGAGTTTCAAATTGATCTTCTCGATGGGTCAGTAGGACTCTTCCTCTAGGCCAGTGGATCGGTGCTGATCGGTCGCTGCAAAATGTTTGGCGTTGCATGGCGCCTCTATGGTGGCCATCGCTACCTCGGACCGTTGATTCCGGACTAAAAAACTGACTAGATCACGCGGAGCCGTGCGGGTGTGGCGGCACGCGGCGATTCCACAGAGGAGTTCCGAAGGCCCCTTGAGCAGAATGACCGAGAAGGTGTAGCTGTCTCCATATCTTGCGCAGAAAAAATACAGCGGATGCGCACCACTTTATTCGTACTCGTCGGGATACGTCTACCGGTTAATCTGGCTCGCGCATGAGCGTAGGGCCGATCCGCCATTGACAAACTATGCCAGAAATCCAGAAGGAAATGCCGGAAACGTCTGTCGACTCCGTCCGTTCCGAAAACGCCGAAAACGTGGGTGCATGACGGCCGACTGTTGACGCAGGCAGAAAACGATAAAAAGCACTTCTTGTCGACAAGAAAAAACAGTCCGTGGACTGATAGCTGATTTGCAAAAACAGAGCAGCGCGAGCATTAACCCTGTTTCGTACAGCCGGAGCCGCATCCCCCGATGCAGGTGAGAACTGGAGCGATTTTCACTTTTGTTCTGGTGTCTTTGTTTCTTCGTTGAATGCAGCACGAGGAATATCTCTAACTCTGTCTGCGGCCAGGCTGGTCTACGCCGCTGACCAATAATGAAGGTACCACTAGTCGAAGAAAAGCCTTCATCGGTTCTTTTGGTGAAGTTCCCAGAGCGCGACCCTCATGTTAGTATCGTATGTTCGTGGCTGAGAACTGCATTCACTTCCTGGCGCTGTAGGGACCTGCATTTACTTCGGCGACGAGCGTCGGTAATCTGCGCCTGATGTGACTGAGTCTGTCCAGATGCGCCGCCTGTCGGTTCGCATAAACCCGTGTCCCACCAGAGCCACATAGAGAACGAGTGAGAGAGACCTTTTGCCATGTCAGACTGATTTTCCGCCGCCTGGTCTGCGCCGCGTCGAACCCTGAGGCTGTTCTTTCTAGCATTGCGTAGGAACAAACGAGTAGAATCAAGAGGTCGGTTTGCCTTTATCCGTGGCGTTCGTCTTTTCTAGATTTCTAGTGTTTTTACTTCCCTTCGGGCGTTTCCTTAGGCGGCTCTGGGGGCTGGACAACGTAGAAGCAGTCGATGGGCTATTTAGACGTCTGACAATGCTGACCTTTTTCTGCTAGCGTCGATCTTGTCGACGGTTTCAGCCTGTTCAGGGTTCTATTCGCCAGCCTGGCTATGTCGTTACTTTTGACACTGCACCTAATCGCCTAGCGACGACGATAGGGTCGTGCAATACCGACGATCCAGCGGTTATGTAGCGCGGCTGGTCTGTCCAAAATTCCCGTGGGGTGGTGGTTCCCAGCCAGCAAGGCCGGCTCACCAAAGGCCAGCCTTGGGAAATGTTCCTCATTAAACGTGGCGCACGCACACGGCCGCGACGCCATTGTGCATCGCCGCTCCGCCGGTCACAACTCCACCAGACTGGCGCAGCTTTCTTTAATGGCCTGGCTTTAGATACCGTCCAAAGATACGACCCCTGATGCTGTGGTACTGAGTCGTTTCTCGGCGTCGGCTGACGGAGTTTAACACCTAAAAAAGTTCAGGGCTGTGCAAGAACTTAGCGATCGGCTGCGACGCTGATGCTCCACTGAGTGTTTTGTTTGTTCAAAAAGTTTGGGCCGCGTATGTCGTATGGCGGGAATGGCGTCGTCGTCGTCGCAAATCTGCCGTGGGGCTGTCAGAAAAGTAATCTAATGAGAAATAGATTTCAAACCTCTGCGCCAGTGTCATTGACGACGTTAGTCGACGCAGCCGTTTCAGCCGACCTAGTCTTAGGGCTAGAAAACTGTCCCAGCTCAACCGAACGTGACGGTCCAATCGAACTGTAAAACTGAGTGGAATCACTTTATGTAGGTTACTCCGAATAAACCAACGATGTCCAAGTTGGTCCAACTACGCCTGGGGGAGCGCGAAACCGATTTTGGCACCATCGAGCCTACTACCGAAAAACAATGCAAAGCGTTTCGGATAGCTCTGAAGTTGTCTTATCTCTGATTATCTGAAGGGTTGTCTGAGGTCATCATCTTATGTACCGCAGTGAAGACTGGCTCACGCAGTGAAGTCACGCTCTCTGCCATTGAAGGCAGACGCGTCTTGTCCGACGCTGGACTGCCTCCCTGTCGATGAGCAGATGCACTCGGAAGCTTTTCCAGCTTCGAATGTCGCTGTGGAAAGTGAAATTCGAATTCTCGCGACAGCCTTACGTGATTAAGTGATTTCTCGATGTGTAAATGATAGCTAGGCCGACTTGTCCTAGGCTAACCAGAGGTACAGGTAGATACAGGTCGCCATATTGATGGTGGCGTGGCCAAAGTCGATCAGCCGTTGGTGAGGCGCGTCCGCGGTGTAACGCCATTGAGCAATATTATCTAGCCCACCACGATGATAATGGCACCAGCGATAATGATGAACTTTGTTTGTCGTCTGTCCAATACTCAAAAGGGGACTGAGCATTTTCGTTTTCTGCGCCGATCGTGATGGTGGCACGACGACGCTATGGAGGAGACGTGGCGCACCAGAACTGAGCCGAATAATAATCGGATAGCGCGATTGGAGCCCCGTTCAAAAGGTGGGAATGGCTGTCGACTAGAAAGCTGACAAGGAGATAAACTTACGCGTGAAACCGGCGCTCTTTTGTATCCGTATAAATCGATGGGGGAGACAGAGCTTAAATATTTATCTAGTCATCGTCTAGTCATACACAGACACATGTGTCCAGTGTGTTCATGTGTGTGTGTGTGTGTGTGTGTGTCTGTAAATATAGATTACAAAGTTGTTGGTATTGAACTATTTATACACATTTGACATCACCGCCTTGCATTGCGATTGACGGCAAGCGTACGACCGATGTTATCGGTCTCAGTCAACTACCGACCGCTCGTCTGGGCAGTTCCGTCTTCCAGAATGGCCTGGCCGCCACCGTCTCAGCGCGCGCTGCTAACTAATACACGATATTCAAATGGCAAAATTCACACCGAAAACGACTCATAATCGACGCCAGCTCAACAAAAATCACCCCTTTTGCCAGTGCATCGCTTGACGGGGAAAACGGCCGTCATAGGGGCCGCTGCGTAAGACAGGCAAATGGATCTGCCCACCATCTGGAGGCGGGCCTTGAAAGGTTTGCCCCTTCAGAGCGCCGTTAGCCGTTTGCTATGTCTGGTTAACGGGGCACGCCTGTAGCGACAGACTTGATCCATGACATGCGCAGAATGGATGCATTGTCACGTCACACGGGGCGGTCGATGCTGCATCGGCGGCTTTCAGAGCCGCGCGGTGACCTCAGGTGCGATTGCAAATGTTCAATGGCATCATGGATAGCAGAAAATATCGACCACCATCCGACTTGATGGGCGATTCGTCAAATGCCTTTTCGGCAGTTTACTTCCGCTTCTGCCGGACTGGAGCGATTCAGCGTGTTTTTCGTCATTACTGGACAATCGAAAGTTGAACGTTTCTGTTGTCCAAGCTTGAACGATCTCGTTGAGGCTGCTGTTACGGTGGCACCATGGAGCCAAACGATATGTCGGGCCCGCTACACAGGCGCTGGCCCCTGCTCGTTTCCAGGCCGCCCTCTGGGGCTGGAAGACTGACTGCGTATATCGTGATGACAAAAGTGATCACCGCGACTGATTGAGCATTTCAATTAGCTTTAGCCTGGCTGCCGGCGACAATGCGTCAGCTGGCGCAGAAGTAATCGAAGTCATTCGTGGGATTTATACGAGCCTATGTCCGTATGTGTGGGCGTGCAAATGTACCACAGATGCTAATATTTAGTGGTTCGACGTTGTTGTTGGCCAGACCGATTGTAATCGGTCAGTTTGCATCGTTTTTAAGCTATGATTCCCCCTCCACTCCCACTCGCTCCGGCTCTTCGGAAACGGAACGAGTTCTGTGTGAGTTTTCAACTGACCGTGGGAAAGTTCAATGTCGTATCTACGTTTTCACTTCTTCTGGCGGCTCCCTTCGGACTTGTTACAACAACGTATTACCAAAACCCTAGGGGGCGACGGAGGGGCTTTTGCACTGCCGTAGCCAGTGGCCCCGGTCTCGCAGCGATGAGGAGCTCTCACTCATGAACTAGGCTGACATAGTTTAGGGTTAGCTTAACCTGGCAGACGAACAAAGTGTAGAACAAAAAACGGATTACGTTACAAGAAAACCCTACAATAGGATAGCGTCAGTCAATGGCCGTAGAAAAAAATTCTACACATCTGAAACGAAGCATCCCAAGAACGAAGCTTGAGTAGAAACTTCAAAATGCAAAATGAAAGCTTCTCGAGAACCGGTGAGGTTTGATGCCGCTTAAGGGTAGTGTAGCCACGCGCTCGTGAAGATTCGCTCGGATTTGGGGGTCCGCTAGCATGATTTGATAGGCGATGTAAATAAGAACGTTGTAACGATGACATGAAGAGAAGTGATTTTTTCTTAATGGTGCACTTCTACGGACTTTTTAGGGACGTGAATTTGCTATCCTTTCGATATGGTTTATTAGTTTTCTAATTTAGTCTTGGAACGGCCGTTGCGAAGGTCGGCGTTCTCTGCAGGACAACCGTACAAGAAAAAGTTGCGTACACCTCCCCTTGATGTCGTCTTGGGCGTGAGATATTGTCCCACTAAATCGACGCAGCTAATCGTTTAGGTCTACCGTATGAATTCAATCGAAACTGTTCAATCTAAAAAGTACACCGAATAATCAATGAATATAATAATAATAATAAGAATACTAATAATCGCTACCACCTGGCATGGTGACAAACACCCGACGACGTACGACTCTGTCAGCGTGGCAGACTTGGCATGGACGGGATAGACGGGTACGCATCGTCGCCCGCTCTTTCTGGCAACAAACGCAAACACTCACCCGGTAACGAGGTAATAAAGCCTTTCTCGAAGGCCAATCGGTAAAAGCAGAGATAAAGCATACAAAGGTCCGTCGTAAGTGACTCTCGCCATTACGCTAGGCGAACGCCGTTCGGAAGCAGCGGCTCTTGCTTGGTTTTGATCTCTCAAAGCTTTCTTCGGCCTCTTCTGCACCTGCATTGTTCCGTCGTCTGAGAAGCTCGTAAGCACAAGACGGTGGTAAATCATCTCCACTCAGGGTTATATTGGGATCGTGAGGTTGTGTTTGGACGTCTTTAGAAACAGCTGGACCGGGTGTCCGTTATAGGTAGTGAGTCGAGAAGACTCACAGCAACGTTTGTGTGTTTTTCTCGGTCAAACTCTCTGTTTGCGGCCCTGTAAAGCTGGTCTGGTTGTTCGAGCCGTGTAATGGCGTAGCTCTACGCCACCATCCGCCACCAGCCTGGCGAACAGCCACATTTCAAATCACGAGACAAAAACTAAGGACGAGGTTGATAAGGATAGCGTGAACCTCCACGCGAGGTGGCCACGACGTTTGTCCGATCCATGCGACGCTACACGACGCTTTCTACGCGGCGAGGACTCGGTCATCCAGGCACTTGAAGATTGTCCAAAAAATCACTCATCAGCCAAGCGTTTTGTCGCGCGCGATCCGCTGCGGTAATCCACCGGTCGATGCGACCACGAAAACAACAGTGGCAGTTTCTATACAGCCAATGTAATGATAACCAGCGTCGTAATGGCGTTGTTGTTCGTTTTTTTCGTTTAGTTGATGTTGCTGCCATGGCGTTTCGTTCGGCTCGATTATAGTTGCTTCGGGCAATAATTTGCTCTCGTTTCTGGACTGCTTCCGGCCCTGTGATAGTCAGATCTGTTCAGCCGTTCGTCCCGTATTTTTTTTTCCTATAGATACGTCGGTAAAACGCCGGTAAAATGTGCGAGCTGTTCGCTGGCCATTTATTTTGGGTGCGCTGCTTCGCACATACGACGGCGGCGGGGGGGCTGTTGTACGACAGAAAATCGTCGACGCGTAGTATTGGCCGTATCGCTTCTCGAACACGACGATGATAAGGTCGATCTGGTTGGTACAGGCGGCGTCTATGGCGACCGTCACGAAGCGCGTATCTTTTTCAGCTGACCCTCAGCTGCACCCCGCCTGTAACCCCCCCTGGCCCCGGATTCGCCTTTCGGTGTAGCTTCAACGACTTGGGCTTCTCCTGGGCTTCTTCTTCGTAGGATCTCCTGCGCGAGCGTCGCGTCTGCGTAACCCAGCCCCCACTGGATTCTTCGGCACACGCGGTCAACCGCGACCGCTATTATGCCGCTGACTCGATGCGGAATGAGTGCCCGACAATCGGGCGCCATCTTTGTGGACGTCCTTTTCGCGTGCACCTCTGGATACGTTAATAACCGTTACGTAAGCAGTCTTCTAGAATTGCGGGGGGGCTAAGTCTGGTCATGGAGAACTGTGCGATGCATCAGCGTAATTATGTTCTTTTCTGTCCTGGCGCTAAGTACAGCCTAATCTGAAGACCGGTCCGGTTTAATTCAGCAACTTGAGCCGCTCGCCAGCAGCCGCGGGGTCGTTTTGCCGTTACGTTGGCCTGTGGATGTCTGTAATTTGTACAAATTTATGTTTGCACACTTTTTTTTCTTTATACACGACGGACGAACGCTCATGCACTGGCCATATTCCACGGCGGGGCCGCGCTTGTTGTAAGGTTAGTGTGCTTTTGGAGCAGCGTCTCCAAAAACGAGTCCTCACCATGGGCGACAGTGAAACCGTTCTGGCTTCTCTCGTGCTGTGCTTCTCTGCGTAATCCAACGCACAGCATGCACAAAACATGAACATTCAGAACAACATCTGCGTCGTTCGCTTTTACGTCGTACTTGGCCGACGAATGTCGCTTATGTCGCGAATGTCATCATGTGGCGTCAACTATCTCATCAGCTGTTGCTGCCACTGCAGAGCGAGAGGGTCGGTGGAAGAACAAATTGAAACGGACCCAGGTTCTAACTGGTTATTCCAGGGGGCCGCCATACTTATCTCGCTTGCAACTCGACAGTGAGCGTCTTTTGGACCGGGACGCTGCGTGGTATCTATCACCTTGCTCCAATTTTCTAGCCACTATGAAGAGGGTCCCGATCGTCCGTCGCAGCGTTGTTCCCCTCGCCCGCTCTTGTCCGTCGTGGTAAAAAAATACAGGTCATGATATCATCGTTTCATGGCAACCTTCGAGAGTGGTGGTGGTGGTGGTGGTGGTCACGCAGTGGCCCGGCGAAATCTGCGCCGCCGCATCGATACGATTAGGGGCACACGCGCGGTGTGGTTGTCCGCTTCGCGCACCGACGAGGCCGAAGTTTATCAACTCGACCGATCTTCGTCGTCGTCGTCGTCGATATGATTATGCATTTCTTGACTAGGTGGTGAGATATCTTCGTCTGCCGGCGGCTGAGTGGCTTCGTGACTTCGATCGACCAACACCTTTCGGGGGACAAGCCACCCTGTCAGAAGAAGACCGACAAAAGAAGTAAAAAACGAATAGTCCACAATATCTTTGCTTCCTCGTTGTTTCCCAAGCAACCTTGTGCTTCCATTAGGTAACGCAGATGCTTGCCCAGTCCATCCAGGTGCTATGTTTCGTTCGTGTGACAAAAACGCGCCCCGTTGAACGCCGTTGTTTGCCAATGGAGGCAAAAGACATCGATCGTATGCGTGAACGTCCTATTCGAATACGCTGGTTTCTCCGTCACGAGACGCCATTCCGCCGGTGCCATGACGACAAATAGTACCGCACAAAGATGGCCGCATCAATAGCAATATCCCCCCAAGGCTAGCAGATCCTCCAACGGTTAGCAGGATCACAATAGGATAGATCAGTTCGACGCGATCTTCCCTTCGAAGCATGCGGCTCCCGTTCCTCTATTGACGCTTCACCAGTAATGGCGAGCAATAACGGCTATGGCGGCCATCGTCGCTGACACCGGCGTGCGAACGCGACAACTTTTTTTTTTGACAACGCCGTTAAAAGTCTCACCCCCGCGTCCCGGTCAAGATTACTCGTCTGCATGGAAACGACGGATCGAGCTGAGCGTTCAGACTGTCAGCGGTTAGGACGACGACTGCTTCGACGTTTCGTGGCGCTGAGAAGATCGCGAGCGAAATCGAGGACGTGTCGCTCTACGGCCACGCCGGAAACCGTTCCCGAGGCCAAGAACGAAGAAGACATCGCCGCCCATTAGGCCGTGACCGCGTGGCCGAGTGGTCTAACCGCGTCCTGATGGTGATGAAGTCATGCGGATAAATCACTTCCAACGAGCGAAGAACGAGCTCGAGTTTCGGTTCGATGCGTCTATCGATCTTGCGTTCAGCTGATAATCGCTCATACGACGGTCGCTCCCATTGGCGGCGATGAGCGAGGTGCGTTTAGCTGCGGTCTTCTATTGTATTTCTAAGGTGCGTCACGCCCTTGTACGCGCTCAACAAACTTTCAAGATTGTCACTATGGGCCTTTATCGCTAATGGCGTTTTTATTAGGCCCTTCTAAGGACAAAAGTGTGGTCGTGAGTCGATTGTAGCCGAATCTCGTTAGCCGCAGCGAAATCGCTTATCGTCACGATCGCCTGGCCATAGCGCGTCGGCCACTATAGCACAAATCACGCGACAGTCGTAGCGGAGAGGTGAATGCGAATCGCGAGAGTCGATACAATGTCAACGCTGACCAACGTCGCGTGGATCACAGTCGTACAGAACGTGCCGAGCGTGTCGGTGTTTTTGGGCGTTCAGTGGCCTACCTAGAGGTAATATTTCGGCTTTGCCTTCGTGAACTTCGTGAGGGGCGGGTGAACCCCGACGCCGAACCTCGAGTTCGCAGCGGCAAAGCGGCACGACTTGAAGTGCGAAATTCAGCGGTCACGCTGCTTGGCACCGAAAATTGTCAAGGGTTGAGTCTAGGAAAGCTTACATTTGACCCCTGCGGGTCACCTGCTGAAGTCGCTCTCTCGTCCTTGTCCTCCTCCTCCTCCTCCTCCTCCCCTTTAATGGGGCCCATGCCGAGTATTTGCGGCTACCACCCGGTCTAGAAGTGTCGTGACCACCCCGGTCTGCTTTGCGCAAGGCCCATTTTGTATGTGTGTGTGTATGTGAGGTCCCCAGTACGACGATTTGTCTCGTAGCGACTTCAATGCGGTCATTCGCGACGGTCTTCATCGGTTTCCGTGTGTATCTGCATGCGCCAGTTCGCCTGCATACGTTTTCTTTGTTCAACTGCGGTTAATTTCTCTGGGGGGACCCGCCGGGTCCCTGACCGCTCGAGGAGGCTCATTGACTGTCGCTGTCTCTCTCTCTCTTTCTCTCTCTATCTATTTTCTCTCGCTTCGCGTACTGTTGTTCTGCCATTAGATTTTCTGTTTGTCCCGTCCAAGTCGATTGGTTTCCTGGGTTCTCGGCGCCAGTTCAACAACAATCCGCCATGTCGTCGCCGTCGGCCCGTGTAGCCCGGCCGGTTCAGCCATGTCGCGCCTTTGCTGTTATTGTTGTTGTTATGATTGTTATTGCTGTCACTGTTGCTGTCGCAGACGTCTACTGACGATGATGTGCGGCCTAGCTCACCGGGCGGGCGGGTACGCGCGCGCGCGCGCGCGACCCTCACCGTTGAAGACCTCGATTCGCATTCTCATCTTCTGCCGGGTGTCGTCGTTCTTCTTCTGGCGGGGGGTGAAGGCAGGGCGAAGAGCAGACGAGAAGGGGTCGATTGTTGGCCGACGATGCTACCCCGAAAATGGTGTTGTCACCATGGCGCCGTTGTGTGGCTACTGTTCGTGCGTGGTCGAGTCTTTCGATGGCGAACTCTCGCTGGCATTTTGTCAGACGTAATAGCCCTAAGAATGAATGACCCTTCAGGGTTCGGAAGGCTTCGTCGCCATGCTCCCACTCTCCATCGCTGTGTTTCTTCGTTTGCTTGTGTCGTTGACATGTTTCTTTTCATTGTCGTAGTGGTCGACGGTCGAATATTAGTAAATATTTACCAGTAAAAATCTCCTCCACGATATCCTTTCTCGGCGCGATCGATCCACGAATCTTAGATATCCTTCCTAGGAGGATAACTTTGTTGCTGTTGTCGTCGTTGTTGCTGAAAGCGAGTGACATGTTTCATGGCTTGTCTTTCATTTGTTGAAGTGCTTTAAGTAATAAAGCAGACGCCCCTCCGATGAGAGATGTTTGTATGCGTGGCCAGATACCGCCGGCACAGTTATTAGTGTCGACCTGTCACAGGATGAGTCGCAGGCCGCTGTTTATGCGCCGTGTATACGTTTGTCCAGCATTCGGATCGACGGATGCATTTGTTTGTTTCAACGGTTCACCATGCACACGATGCTACTATCGATCACGTCTAGTCAATTAAGATATACCGAGAAAGTTCTATTTTAGCAGCTGCAGACTACGAGACGCTCAAGCCGGTGATATTTACTCGTCATGCTGCTGCTGCTGCTACTCCACATGGTTACAACTGTCTGAGTGAACTGTTTCTTCGTCTTTGTTCGCTTGATCCTATTTTTTGTACAGCATCATCATCATGGTGGCCGTGGTCGGCCGCTGACGAACAATTCGTGACCATGGCCCAATAGTCATCTACCAACGGCGAGTAGATAGCTCAAACAAATGCTGCGCCGCGGTGACCTTTTGCTCATGGATGGATTTCGAGTCATGGCGGCCTGACTATTTGTCTTAGTGTGAGTGCGCACACACACACACACGTATATACGCGTATACACATATATATATATAATATATATATA
>MNPL01001766.1:0-21374 GCA_002081605.1 Tropilaelaps mercedesae
TATATATATATATATATATATATATATATATGAAATGAGAGGAAGAGAGACACGTATTAGACGAATCATGGCAGTCTAGCTCAGAGGCTTGGCGCGTTCTCGCGCGCCTTACACGGATTCGAGTACACGGATTCGATCCCCGTCGTTGCACATTCCCATTTATGAGGTCCGTCTTACGAAATAATGCAAAAGCGGTACCATGGATGTTAAATGTTGGCCGACAGTCAGCCCTAAAAAAAGCAACCAATCATGGCAAGACGAATAATGGCGTACATTTCAGTAACTAGCATATGTCAACATACGCGTGCGCAATACACATGAAGCTATCTACTGTATCGGGTGAAACAAATGCAACTACAGCGCTGCCACTGCTCTATCATTATATGCACACAGCTTACGATGAAATGAGAACGCTAACGCTTAAAACATACTTCAATTACCCGCCCTGCTGTACGATGGTTTGGATGAATTTAATTGGCTAATTGAATATAACGAAGTATTTTGCGTAATGGCTCATCATCTGCACCATAACAGTCTAATGTCTTCTTTAGCGCTAACTGCTAGTTTCCTAGTGAAATGTGAACATAATTTGCATGTGAGCATAATTGAAAACCTTCGTCTGTTTTCGCTGACGTATCCACTTGACGGCAAATTCGTTCAAAGCGGTTCAGAGTTAGATAGGCTTGGGTGATGACGTTAAGCTTCTTATTTCGGTCCCGTTTTCACATTTTCTCGTACGCCTTGGGTGTGAACATCCTAAGCTCTTTTACTTGATAGATGTGCGAGTTCGCGGCACAAAGCTGTTAAGAAGCAACCAAGGTGAAAGTGTTGGATTGGCTTCTGCTTCGTACCGTTACAACCCAAAAGGCTGTCATAGTACATACCTCTTCAAAATAATTTCTGGTAAGGTAGAATAGACGATACTAGTGGACACCCTAAATATCCTTAAAAGCCTTTCTTGGAGCTGTGATATTTGAAAAAGCACTCCACGTAAGGCTCGACTATGTGAAAAATTCTTAATGCTTGACATTTGTCTGTTATCTTATTTCAAAACAAACGTAAACAACCCTTGTTAGAAATAAACTGGTTTTAGTTAAGATATATTTATTATTGAAGCTATTTTTAAAAGCATAAAATGTTCCTGCTTGAGATATTTGTGTCTTTTAAAGACACTTATTCACAATGTTTGAGGGAGGTGTCATTGTAAGCCATGTATGCGCTGAAATCTGTGCAGTGAATAAAAATACACGACATAGGGGTTATCGACATGTTTTAACCAAAACTGGGGGGCGTCTACTTCCAATGCGAATCAATGTTGATGCATTCTAAAGCAATGAGAAAATGTGTTCGAGAACTGGGGTATCGTATCAATCCCCTTCACAGCCTTTAGTTGACACCAGTTGTATGCCAAGTAAACGTTTACACCTTACTATTCATATTTATGCGATAAGGGTGAGATACATGACTGCCTTAAAAGACTTTTTTGAAGGCTTGGCTTAGAAAAAGCACACCACATATTTTTATGACGTTTTGAGATTAGTGTCCTTGAAACATTTTTTGATAAAACAATTCTAAATCATCAACAGCTGTAGAGTGCAAACAAAACGATGTTGCATTAGCTTTACAATAAAAAAAAATTTAATATTTTTATAAATATTTGAAAACTGTCAACGGCTTGAGAATTCACTTGTTTTATACCTTCCTTTTCCATGTGTTGGCAAAATGCTCAAATTATTGAACGCAATATGAAAATTGAGAGGTAGTCATTACATTATGTAGTAAACAATACCATAAACTTTTGAAAACTGTTCAAGGTGAGTCAGAAGAAAAACTAATGAAATAAACGATTGAAGTCGTCCTAGAATTTGCATATTTTCCATATAAACTGTGACTGCTTGTATTACGCATACACTTCTTCAGACCCATTGAGATAGTAGACGAAATGTTATCCTGCTTGGCAATAGTTGTTATAAATACCCTTAGTGAGGGCCGTGGCCTCGCCGATTACGAATTGTACGTTACGACGCAATCACGAATTGTTCCGTCTCTAAACGCAAATGTTGATCGCTTCTTATTCTGCGAATGGACCGGTACTTTGGCAAATTATTCTCCGCGTAGACTACGCTGTTCATCAAGCTTCTTAGGGAACATCTGGCAACGACCAACGATATGAATATTACATAATTGTAATAATAATAGAAACAACCTAGTAGAATTTCTATCTCATATTTGCGTCGAGTGTGGGACTGACTATTGCAGGCTGTGCGCTGCGGACAGTTATGGGGAGTACAGTGTTTACGATTTTTATCGATCCCGTCAGGTCACATTGATCGCGTTCAATATTAGGTCTACGCTGATCGTGCATTGTCAGCGTCATTCATACATTACGAAAACGAGCATCAAAAATTTTTGAGTGTTTTTTTTTAGAAGATGATTTATACAACAGAGAAAGCGTGTGAAACGTTTTGGTAAAAACCATGCACTTGTAGAATTTTCATAAGGAGCATAAAAACACACTTTTTACGTGAAATATTCTACAGGTATGGGTTTGTTATTTCAATAATTGGAACTAATAGTACTAGAACTAAATATAACTGTAGAGAACATCTATTGTTTTCTAAAAGAAGTCGCATAACACTTGCTTCCAATGGAGAAGGTGTGCAAAAATCTTATCAACAGCAGAACTCGAAAAAAACTCGAGCGTCGGTGTAATCATCTTCACGAGAAGACTGAGCTGCCTAGCAATGATTTCTGTTTTGTTGGAACCATACATCACCCACGACGATACCTATTATAGAGAAAACCGAAATATTCCCTAAAGGCATTCATAGGCCTGAACATCCCTGTCAACAGAATTTCAATTTAGTCGCTATCAAACCGGTAGGCGTGCATGTCGTTTCAGAAGTATGCCCCGTGCGTTTACAGTTGTAAAGTTGTTGGTAACGATGAAGCCAATCCTTGTCAAATAATAGGCTAGACTCAAACGAAATATTCTCGTCTTTGTATAGGCATGGGTAAAGAGCCTGTGGTAATTTTTGCATATGAACGTGCAGATTATATTAAAACATGTGAATTTTTAATAAGCAGATGTATTTCTGGTCTTGTTTTTTTGTTTGTCTCTTAATATGTTAGAGCAATAAAATTGCTTTCTGGCAAAGTAATTTGATTGCACTGGGGCCGAAGTACTGCATAAAGCAATTTCAAGCTTAAGATGTGAAACGTCCTTCCAGAGCTTTAATCCTAAAAATAATTCCGAGCGCTAGATTTTTCTGAACGTGTTGCAGTAGTTTCAGATTCCATAAAACATTCAGAACGCTTCTAAAGCGATTTATGTATAAGAGTTCCGTAAAGTTGAATTTGCTAACATATGAAATTATTACTAGTGTTTGTCGATGTCGACAATTCTTTATCAATTATTAGTAAAAATTACAGTTTTTTTTTTTTGGAATTTTGAAAAATAATCGCAAGGGAAGCTCATACCGTTAAATTAGGTATACTGTACGCAATATATATACTGTACCACAAATGTAGTCGTACTTACTATTAAGAGCTTAACCTTTCAAGTCTGGTATTTCTTAGACATCCATAGAGCTCGGTGGCTTGGTGCATTAGCGTGCGTCTTCATACCAACATCCATAAAAAGAGGTTAATGAAATATACATATCTTCACTTTCTCAACACAATTTATAAAATTTATTTTTTCAACAAATGCCTTTGAAATAGCAGAAATGGTGAAGCTTGAACGCAAGATGTGTATTCCAAGTTCAACCTGTGTAAATATTACTAGTAAAGAATGGAACCGATATATAAATATGTGCTTATAGGTCAAAAAAGACTAAGCAAAATTCGTTGTTCCACCATTACATTAAGTATGTTTTTTGGCCTCTGAACACATGTATATCTCAATTATTCTACGCATGAATAGATGGGCTGTATTGAGTCAGCTCTATTGCAGTTGTTCCGCGTAACAAAGGCAAACACGTCGCTTCCTATGAAAGCCAATAGAAGCAATGCCGTACATTGTCGGATATTGTTTGTGGCCTTTGTAAAAGAGTTCGCGATCCTTGAGCTCGATTTCGCCTGGACGAGAGGCACGATAATTTGTAACACGACTCGTACAATCGGTCGCGTAGAAATGCGAGTCGCATTGGCTTTCGGATTTTTTGTTTTTGTATATTCAACGGCTATTCTTTGCTTGTAGTCTTACTGTGTACGTCTAAAACCACTCCTGCAAAAACACTCAGATAGTCTAGAACGATTATTCTCTCGTAGGAGCTATCCAGCTATCATTAACCCAGTGACATTGTTACTTTGACCTTTTTTTCAAATAAGAATTTTGCGCAAACAAACACAACACCTGATGTAACTGAAACCTGCCGCCAAAGGTGCACAATATATATTAATAAACAATGTCGTATTGTGATCATCGACCGTAAATGCACTAGCATCGTACATGTCTGTCCATTCTTTTGCACTTAAAACTTACCACAATGGGCATTTATGCGGGAATAAAAATTGCTCATTATTCAAGTAGTTATTATCTATGAAGTACCTCTATTTAGAATATAAAATCAATGCATAATATAGAGTCAATAGTTAGTGCAGTCAATGGATGACATGTCCAGCTTTGTTCTTTGGCTAAAGACAACGCTAAGCAAATTTATCAAAAATGCTATTCGTTAGCTTCTAGACAACAAATTGCTTGAAGAAGGAAAACCGCCAACATCACTGACTGCGCTGAATCAATTCAAGGTTCAAGCACAGAATTTAAAATACAAATCTTTGGAACTTGTTTTTAGGTGATATGACAGGGACAGCAGAAAAAGGTAGATGCTAACATATCGGTTTTCGAGACGACTCGTAGATATTTCGTGTCTACTCGACTCTAATTCTGAATTCACGTGCTTCAAAAATACAGTAAACTGAGGTAAATGGGAAGTTAAAGATGACTACCCAGTTATACTCAATATTGACACCTTTGTTATTTTAGTTGTCCCATGCATTCAGGAGGAGAATCATTAGTGTACATCATACAAAGCGGAATCCCCTAACAAGAGTTATCCATAGAGAAACTATAAAATGTAACGTAAATAACCTATACAGTTGCCCACAATCTTCCAGCACCTCGAAGAGCATGCGGATAAAACATTGATCTAATTATTAAACATAAAAATATTTTAGTTTAGGTCCACTACTTTTGTTGAATCAATTTTATATATATTTACTTGATAAGACTTGATAAGAGGAGCATCGAATAAAGAACCAGTTTAAGCAGCGTGTGATGAATGCTAACCTGCATGAAGGATTTTTTTCATGAGCGATACTTGTCAACTCAAGGAGATCTTGGAACTTGCGGTTTACCGTGCTGCGCAGTTTATCTCAACATACAGCTCGTACAACAGGGTTAGTTTAAAACGACGGCAGATGTTTCAAAATGATATTGCTGCGTTTACTCTTTCTGAAAAGTTGATTAAAAAACAGCAGTTTACGTTGTTATAAAACTCGCACTTGTTGAAAGGACTACAAATCGAAAGACAGGCCGCTTGCGTACTGTAAACTTGCAATCCGAGGGCTCAGCCAGGTTACCTGTGCAATTCGAGCGTCGGGAAGGTTAATGGCCGAAAACGGATTTGGTAAGCTTCCTACACTGGCTTCTCCTGTAGTATCTGTTATATAACCCCAACGTTTGCATGCAGGTCCAAAAACACAAAGTAACACTGAATACGTCTATTTCATTTGTCATTACAATTATTAGCGTTCGCACTCTTGCAAAGCATGGAAATAAGTGCACCTATGGTATCACGACAATAACTAAAAAGCACGTCAGGCATGTTTGGTATGGTACCTGAAATAGCTCAAAAGTGTTCGTTCACAAGTAGCTTACGTTCTTCTGGTAATTAAATAATCTTTAAGTTATTGGCAAGGCTCGCAGCAATCACACCATCTCCGACTGGAGCCTATCCAATTTAACTGGGCAAACAACAACGGCCGAACTTTTGTAATCATTAATGAACAAGCGGGTTCACAACACGAGTATGTTTGAGCAACTCGTATTCGCCTAACTACGTGTTCGCCTCGCACCCCAAATTACACTGGTTTTTGAGCTGTGCGTCGATCGTTCGCACGCTAAATCTGCATTGCATTTTGGTCCAAATACTCATCTTTCTTGGTGCAGACTGTTGTTGACGTAAAATTTGTTTAAGAGGCTTCTGAGTTGTACAGCGGAGTGTATAACATTAGCTATCCCTTTAGATTTCGGAATGATTGAAACTGGCACACACCAGTTGTGCAGACAGCTCCTTTACATTCTTAGGCCGCTATAATGGAGAGCTATAACGGGGCACTCTAGTTTGACTACTCTGATTGTTTTGAAATAGAAATGACGGATTTTAGGCATGGATGAAGCTTTAAACATCGCTTTGCTAAAAAGAAGCCTATTTTAAAAAATAAATAAGTATGCATTTTATTCAAGTAAGCTACGGCGGCTCTAGTTTTAATCACGCATTGGAGTATTTTCGTCAAAGCAATCCCTCAACCTTATATTCTGTTTAGAAATCAGTGAACAGGCATTATCAAATACATATGTTTATGTATAATCGTATAATATGTCAAAGTCAGCGTGAATACTTAGCATTTCGTCCTGTTATGCGGACTATAAGCCGCCTTAGCACCGCTACTATCAATGGTAACCTCCATACATATTCCACATGCTTTTACGAATTGAGTATTCTGTTCCACTTCGATAACGTTGGAAATTATTTACAGAGGTGTCATACGCCACGCAGGTGCATGCATAGGTTACATGATGTAAGTGTTCAGCAAAGCTGAACGTATGGTACGCATAATATTAACGTGTTACTTTACCGAAACAGTATGTCTTTGTGCGTAATATGTATGCGCGCATATATATATATATAAACAATCGATTGGCTAAATCGTGAAGCAACAAGACTCATGATACTGGGATTTCTTATAAGACGGAAAAGCTAGTAGCAAAAATACTTATTTAATTACTAATGTTTATTAACATGAGCAAATGTACTTGAGGATACAACTAATTCGTGCCTAAGTTCTGCGTTCAGAGAAATGTGTCACATTACTTATTGGGTAAAACTAAAGCTCGATGAGATTATAATGTTACTACAAAAATTTTATATTGGGGCTTAATAACAAGAAAAACGATCGACGGCCAATGAGATAAATTCATTAGTCGTTTTAGTTTTTTTTTACCTATGGTGAACCTTTATGGAGTAATTAATTTGGTGTGGACTGAGTGGTCGAACAACACTCCGCTGTTGGAGCGACCTTTCCAAAATGACCCAGCTAGTTAGTTTTATCAATAAATACTGATAAATTTATTGTACAAACTGCTTTAAATTAGCTATTGTTATTGTTTCTAGCGAACCTTTAAGAGATGGTGGACATCAAGACGCTGAACGCATTTGAATATCGCATTTCGGACTAACAATTTATGGACCATCTCGTTCGCCATAGAAATGTGTTTACTCAAATTTTGAGTCTACCTGTCGCAGCATTTGTTACTTATTTCATAATTCTATTAAGGAATAGCACAGAGCAACTCTGGATCAACGGTGAGATGGCTATGGACTTTCAGTATAGGACACTTTCTGTTTAGCTTCGAGTACGTTACTAATATCAGCAGTAATAAATTGGAATTTAAGCAAATCCGCTATATGAAATGGGTAAGCTAGGAATCTTGAAGTGAGATATAGAGGCGATGCGGTCTTGACTGGCCGATAAGAAGGTATCACAAAGCGTCTATCATTTAGCTAGATTCGGTGCGCATGCGACACGTTTTCTAACATTATATGCAATGTTCCTTATCAATACAAAGAATTAGGAACGCTTAAACGTTCTCCCTAAAGGTGGGTGTCGCCAACTAATAATCGGAATTTTCAAAGAGAGTTGCGAGGCAGCTGTTACCAAATAGGAAACCGTATTGAAAGATGCATAAAAGGATGACATGTCACGACGTAGTTCTCCATAAACTAACCCGAATTATTTAAACCTCAACTCAGAGCGGCAGTCAAAATAAATTGATATTTCGAAGTTTTACATTATATTACGTAAGACCCTGACGGTTTAACCTAAGGTGGGAAATAAAAAAAACCATAATGTTCTTTGTGAATCCAAAGTTAAGAATCATAAGCATTTCTTAGCTCGTTTCGGTGGCCACATAGCCGCATACATAGAGATTATGGCTGAGGAATACAACGAACAAACATGCATTTTGTTTTAGTTCAGTCCGAGGTTATTTAAAATCTGACCAGAATATCGTCTAACAGAATTTCAAGTCGATCGATTCTATGTCCACCATGTAATTTCCAGGCTTTATGTCTTTTTGCTTTTCTTTTTCTAGACATAAGACGTGACTTCGGAAGGCTGTCAATGGAAAATATATTAACATACAGTTGAAGTAACCTTGATCGAGGGTGGAAAACCTCTGCAATAGATCGTAAGTTAGCCGCGATGGATCTGATTCCTAAAACTTCAAAAAACTTCATTATTAGTCTCTGACTTTGTAAATCTGTCCAAATTACCATTGGTTGTCGTTTAAGTTGTCCATTATGTTTCATAGCTGACCCGCGTCTAATATTTTAATATTTTTAGGGCTGACAATCAACCCACATTTAACGTCCACCGTACCACATGTTGCATTACTTCGTAAGACGGACCCCATACATGTAAATGTGCAACGGCGAGGGTCGAACCCATGCACCTATGTGTTTCCTCCGGTCGCAAAGATAACGCGAGCCACCCGCATCTAGAGAGTCCATAACGTTCCTTTTCCATCGACTCAACGGCAAGCATATCTTTGTAGGTTTTAGTAAGTCCTATTTTGATGTATACGAGCTCTGAATTCAATAAAGCTTACCCACTGTTGCGTGCCTCATGTATTCGAATAGAAGAGCTTTAATTACGGCGTTCAGAAAATTTTAGCATTCGTTTATCGTCCAATTTTTTCCTAAGGTTCAACAAAGTCAAGAAAAGTGCAACAAAAGGCAGAGGTCTTGAAATAGTAGTTGACTTTGAAAATAATTTATAAAATAGATTGTTGTTATATCGTATTTGATTCACGAACTTAACTAGTATTCTCAGAAAGTTTTTCGACAGCTGAGTGTGTATTGCGGGGCGCTACTTATTCTAATTTCGTAGCGTTGTGCTATTTTATAGAAAAACGAATCATGGTCTGGAGAGTGTATTTTACTACTTGCTATCTTTCGCAAAAAAAAGGAATCACGAGAACTTAAATATGGAAAATAAAAAGGCTGAGGCCGGGACCAGCCTCTTTCTCGACAATTCACTGCGTTACTGCAGCATGCCGACAAGACCTGTCTTCTTATCGGGCAGGTGCACTCTGTGCGTTTGATTGCCGTACTACTTATTCGCGAATCTGAAAGCTGATTGAGATGGACATGTTCAGACATCAGTCTGCTTGAGTGGATGCTTTCATCGAGCTAACGTCTGCACGTTAAATTGGCTATTACAATACAACGTACCAAAAGATAAAACTCTTGGGGTATTATGTATACTGGCTGTGATGCTAGACTAACGATATTACATGTCGTCGTGAGCTGCTTGTCGTCTATAAAGTTCGACGAGTTCGTTCTGCACCATAATCAAAGGTCCTTGTCAGCGTGCCCGTTAGTTGGCATGCGTCACATATGCCATAGGCGGCTTTACGAACACATGCCCTAGTTACTCTTGATGTATCCATATAATTCTCGCTTGCAATTACCTCAAAGAGTCTAATTGGGCGCCCCAGCAAAGTAAATAAACTACATAAAATGGTAGTATCGGGGTATACATAGAACGCGTCACTAGTGTGAAGAGTGTTACGTTCGTAGATAAATTTAGAAATGAGAAAGAAATTAGTCTGAATTCCTCCGGAGGGGATTTAATACTGCAAAACCACAGATATGGTGGGAAGGTGCCATGTTAACAGAATATCCTGACGCTTGCCTTCTTTGCATATGCTGATAATTTTATCCGTCTTAACATTAAATTCGTCCTAAACTCGTCTTAACAGCATGATATCTCTTAGAAGTGCAGAACTTCTAACTCCTAGGTCCTCGAAGTTTGTCTTGTTTCCTTAAGAATGCCGCAGTTAGTTGATTCTGTAAAGTTCAGCCACTAAAATAGCAGTTTCTTATAGCAGTAGCTCCTAGCATTTCATTGTCACAGCATTGGTTCAATGGCCCACAGCCCGTGTAATCTGCTTAGTTCATAGAGTCGTCGCCATTGTCTGCTAAGCAGCCTCTCCGGCCTTGTCATTGTTCAAAATGACCCTCCACGATGATTATTCCATATCTGGACAACCCTTTTCGTATCCTATACGTGAGATTTGCATGTTGTGGGGGGTCTTCTTTCTGTCAATCTGTCCTTGGCGCTGTCTCGCGGCTGCCACTAATCGTTTCATCGGACTTGACGTATACGGTCCGGTGACACTTGTGGTCTGACATCAGTACAGCATCTTCTTATGTGGTCCGTTATTTCATCGTCTAGTATAACTGCTATTTACGACATCGCGCTTTGATCACACTACCAGTGCCATGCACGATATATGTATGTGCCGCACTTAGAGAGAGAGTATTTAAACTGCAGCAAACAAGAACGTTGAACAGAAAGAACTGGAAAGTTTAATTCTACACCAACCACATCCAAACACTCAGACTATCGCATAGACGACGTAGCCTCTTCTGTATAAAAGTAATCACATAGCCCGATTACCATACAAAAGTAGATGCATAGAACATGGTTAACGTGACAGGAACAGAGTTTTAGAGTGCTGATCTATGCGCAACACGCGGTTACTCGTATTATTACAAATATAACTAAAATCATTGAAAAACTAAAATAATTTTTCAAACGAATAACGCAAACCCAGTCCAAAATCATTACAATCCGAAGATCCGACGCTGGACTTCAAAGTCATCCAAAGTTGCGTTTCAAAAATCCCAGAGAACCGCAGCGCTCTCCAGTGCTATGCTAGGCGTACGCTTGTCTGCCGTCCACACTTTTCACGGCGTCAAGAGAATGAGTAAAAACAACAACATCTTAAAGCCGTTGCCATACACGCCAGTCAGAAATTTATGTTCTTACCCCTTCGCTTACCCGCTTTCTATTTAATACATAAGTAAAGTCAGCCACCCGGTAGAATCCACGGGTGAAGTATATGTGCCCGCAAGCATTGGCAAGAAAAACGATGACAAAGTCAAATCCACAAAACTTTTTAATTTTTAATTCCGCCCCCGCACCAATAGGAAAGCCTGACAGTAACGACGATGCGAATAAGCCGCCGTTTGTTTAGGCCGCCTCCACCGCCATTGTTTTGTTGGAAAGCGCACCGAGTTGCTGAGTTCTACGATTTCTCAGTGTGTCGCTTTTCTCCTGGTGACGCGTATTAAAGAGAGAGCGCCGGAACGGGAACGCCTGTCCACCTTTCCAAAACGACTACAGCAGCATTTTTTGACCACGACGAACACACCGCCACCAGATGCAAATCCCTTGATTGGAGATTATTCTGAGAAGTTCCCGCTGTTATTGGCGTTATAGCTCTTCGTTCGACATTGCTGCTGTTTGTGTAATTGGTCCTGTTCCCTCCTGCCATTTCGTCCGGCTACGAGTGTCCCATACCGACGCTGGTTCAAACGTGTCGTCCTCTCCTTTAGACCGTCGGCTCAGATTCAGGATATGTTTGCCTCGCGTATTCGTCTGCGTCCGCAACCAATGTTTGGAAACGTTAAATAAAATATAGGTGGTAGGCAGGTTGACGGAGACTGAGTAGCAGAGACGTGAACTAAATATGACACTAGGCTGAATCAGAAGTTAGAGTTGAACAGAGGTGAAGCAGGGCCGAACACACGTACAAATATAACATCGATCTCAGGGTTTGAGTTCTCTTCTCTGCTCAAGATACTTTGAATTACCAAAGGAAGGTTATTTTCTGTAAAGAACGTGGCAGGCGTGCGCGAAGCCAGCTGTATGTATGTATACCTGTCATGTTCTCAAAACACTTAGCAGGCAAATTCGGCGTAGTACGTCTCAAATTGTTCAAAGCTTAAATTAGGGCTTCTACAATGCGTTAGTTCGGAATGTAACGGCAGTCTAGTAGAAGTGCGGCCTTTATAAAACCGCCATGAAGGGCGTTTCTAAGAGAGTATTGCAGGCCCATTATTCTTAGAGCGTGAAAGTGCGTCTTGCTGAAGTACGAGAGAAAAGACGCTCTCTACAACGTTCTTATTTATCATAGGTTCCGAAATCTCTTCGCAGCCGCTCCAGCAGGACATGACGGATCACGAAAAGGCTTTGCCACGTATACAGTTGTCATGGATATACCACAACGTTGATCAGCGCAACATATATTTGTGCCTTAGTTCTTTCCCTGTACTCTGTTGCCTCTGCTGTACCTTGCTAATGTCTGGTACAGCGCTTTTCTCGTCTTTTTTTGTGAATATTTGTGAATAGTACAACCGACACCCAACTGATAAGCTGGTATTAATTTCACCCGCTGATTTGAACTATGTGAAATGTTATCTGCTGGGGTGCGAGTTGCAGTAACTACGTATAAAAAACCTGTACACAGTTTTACAAATTCAGTCGCCACACCTTATAAAAGCTCTACCATTGTAATTTAGTAAAATGTCCCGCACGTCAGCTTTGCCACTCTGCAACAATGCAATCACGACTAGTAGAATGCATTTGATTTACTAATTCCGTAGGCTAGGGGCGCGCTAAAATGCATGTTCGTACACGAGAGCAGGTTTCGCAGCAGGAGCGCTGCTTCTAACGGTTAGCTCACGAATAAAAACACCATGACAATGCACCACCTATTGTATCTCAGGGATGATCAGGGCATTTCATCAACTCACGTACACGTGTGAACCACGAGTTAGCTGCATTGTCACTGTCATCATCAACAGGTGGCTGGCCACAGCATTCAGCTGTCGTTTGGGTCGAACTGAGGTTGTTGCTTGAATGTGCTGGTTCTTCAAGAAAATCATTCTAATCTACACAAGACATATAACGAGCTTTCGCCAGATGAAAATGAATAGCCGATCTTAACCCGTTGTCTTATTCTGGATAGGCCGCCACTAGGGTAATCAATTATCCATAGTAATGTGTATTATGGTGTTAGGTAATCACATTTATCTGATGTAAGTCGTCTGTTATGTGCATTAGATAAGCGTTATCGTAGCTACGGGAATATGGACTAAGTGTCAACGTTTTCGTCTTTGTCTGTGTATGCTCCGGCTTTATTAAAAGTGCACTTGAGCAGAAGTGAATGACGTGGTACGGACGAAACTTTCTGTTATTCACGTGGACTTGGCGGTGTTCCTTTCCTAAAACTCTAGGTAGACGATGCTTTCGCTAGTTTGTCTCTGTCTGGCGAGCTGCATCCTCCGTCGTCCGCTGCTCGCCGCTTTAAGGTGCTCAGACAGAGCCCTAAGATCCCTCTTCGCTTCTGGCCGTAAATGCAAATATATGTCATTAAACACCCACCTGTTCTTTCGCTCTTATCTCTCCAGAGCCACAACTCAGATTCTTCTTCTCGCTACGGCCAAGAAGTTCCAGAAAGAAACCTTTACCTACTTAAGTCGACCTCAGTGATGAACGAGGTCACAATACACATTCATCCAGTCCTAGGCTGATCTGGACAGGACGTCGTCGGTTCATTTGCTTGAGCATCGTTCAGTTCCGTCCATGGCCTTGCTATTGCACTAGCAAGGCCTTCCGGAGTCTGCGGGTGACACGACCAGAGGGCGCTGGCCTTCGGCTTTTCCCTCTTCCTTACTTTCCCTCGACTCTTCGCTCGCGGCTGGACTTCGGCCCGAACTTGGAAGCCGGAGTGGAAGCATCCCGGGGCCGGCCGGACGGAAGGGCCCCCTCTCCCTCGGAAGTGGCGGCCGCAAGCTGACGGAGGCGCGGGAAAGCGTCACGAGTTTTTGGCGTTCTCTGCGCGGCGCTGTTTTCTCAAATGCCCTCCGGCCGGCAGTGGTTGCGCGCTCTGTGCCCGCGCGCATTCCACCACCTCGCAGTGAAGTTCGATCCCGGTCGACGACAGAGCAACAAACGACCAAAGTCGGTACAGCAGCGGCATACGACGCCGTGGCGAGTTTCTGGTTCGAATGTGCCCACAATGCGTGGTCAGGCTAGAGAGAAGAAGCTGCCTCAGCCGTCAACGGCAGGATGACGAGTTGACAATGGCGCGAAAGTAGCCGGAGTCACAAGAGGTAGCGACATAGGCATCGTGTGCTCGTTTATCCGCTTTCGTTTTTTTCCTGCTTAGATGAGAAGAATCAGAAGCGGTGGCGGGTGATTCACTGGTGCAGCGCCGACGTGTAAATTAACTAGGACGGAAGACAAAGACATTTCTTCACGTAGTCGAGCCGACCGGCTGGTGGGCGTTGTAAAACGCGAACCACGTTTGTGTATAACGTTTCGACGACAACGACGTCGCAAGCTCATGTTGCAAGGAGAAGTTAAACAACCTGGAGAATCCGCGTATCTGTCGTGAGAGCTAGCCATGGTGAAGACCTGTTGCCTCCGCACAAGTAGAAAACAAGGCCAGTGGGATGCCTCTGGCGCATCGTCATGTTAAGTTGTCTTTCTATTCTACTGGCTTTGTTCGTCGATGCGTTGGTTAAGCGTGTTTTGTGAGTCACATGTGCCGTTTTCAGCCGTACCTCGGATACGGGCCCTGGCGGCGGCCCTCGTATGACAACAAACTCCAACACTCGGATAACAACTCTTTAAGACCGTACCACAGTTGGACGAGCTGCAGTCTATGCGTGCGATTTGAGTGCGGACGTATCTCGCCTCGAAAAACTTCATTACGAGGTTGCAAATAGCCGTTTTTCAACAGGCCTTTCTACCACCGCAGTCAGCCGACGGCTACATGTCGGAGAGCGAGTGAATGGAAGATATATGAACGTCTACAGAGTGTGGATTTCAAAATGCTCGTTCTCCTGAGCGTCGGCTAGAACATCGAGCCGCGTTCGCTCTTGAGATAGCATCGTCGCCTGGTGAGTCGTTGGTCTGCACATTCTATATAAGTGCACGTAGAAGCTGTACAAAGCGACGAAAGCCTTCGGGACGGAGCCGCTTTGCAAAGTCATGCGTAAAATCTATTGCTAGCATTTGTTAAGAAAGGCAAGCCCATTGGTTGTGCGACATGTTATCCAGCGTTACGCAAATTCCGGTTGGCTTCGTAGTGCAAATTAGAGCGTAATCAACGCGAGGTGTGCCTGAGCTGGAATAGTAAGTACAACCAAAATTTCAGCTGAGGGCCAAACACATAACTCACCTGCACCCGATAAACAGTTCGTCAGTAAAATGATAGAGCACAATGATAGAGAAATGAAAAAGCACAGTTATTCGAATGACCCGCAAGCGTCGAGAGACTGAGATCAAATACCATTTGCTGTATGTGCCACATTGGCAAAGGACGCTCTAACCAATTTATCGGTCACTCTCGGTCTCTCTGTGGCCAATGGTGACTTGCGAGATGATCGCGATGGTCGATGTGGACACCGACGGAATCGAGAGCCAATTGAATCGTTCCGAACCCTATATCTAAGTATTTCTATCGCAACGACCCAACTTCTGGCCCTGACCACTGCACGCACAAGGGTTTTGGTTAACCCCTCTAAGGACGCACCGAAAAAGCTCTGCACCACTAAGCTACATGTCAAGATCGCCGCAAAAAACGCATAAACAACTGACGATGCATATCGTTAATGGCTTGCATTGAAGGTATAACCGGAAGGTGCATTTTTATATCACGGCAATAGATATTCTCTTCTTAATCGTTTGTGTCAAGGTAAAGGTTGGTTTTTGTCATCCGCAAGACACTGGTCGAGAGAAACTGTAAAGAAATGCGAGCAAGACCGGTAAATTAGTAGATAAAGGAGCAAACCTCAGCCCTGAAAAGGTCAACGAAATCACGCAATACTATCATTTACACTATTCAGAGATACGATCGACGTAATGTGCGGTAGCGTTAAAAAAAAGAGTGACGAGGGTCAAGCGAAGGCACGGGGTATCCAAGTCACACTCGGATCACGCCCGTTCACTAAAAATCAAGAAACACGCGTTGGCTTCCTCAGTGTTAAACGTATGGCAGTGCATTTGCGGGATCTTGCATTTTTGCACGAACGATGCATAACTGCTGCGCGACCTCAGATAATCGTATAGCTTTATACATATATAAATTAACCTTCGACGCATGAATAGTTTGGCGCTATGTGACGACAAATTGCATTCGTTATACTGCATACGTAATGAATGAAGGCAGTGACAAGCATACCAGCTGCTACTACGGAGTAAACATGAGTCGTAATTTAGTTCGACAAAGAATCCACCCGTTGATGGCTCTCACGCTGTAAATGATGAATAAGCTCGCATTGGCTTCGGAGGTTGCACCCATGTACAAAATATGTATTATCTGGGACACTGCTAAGTGAATAGTGCGCTTCGCTAAGGATGTGCGACGAATCTGCGAACGCTACATTGGTTTATAGTTCTACAAAAGGAGAATTCTACCAAATTCCCGTTCGTAAGCTGTCCATATGCGCATTCGTTTAGCGTCTAACGAGACACTGATAGCTTAGAGTCATCTTTCTTTTATGATACGCATTTATGTTTAGTCGCGTAATTGGATCTAATCCACGGTGGTAAGCTATGTGATTATTTAAGCTGCCGAGAATGATCTCAGAGTGTGGATGAGTCTTTAACAGTATGATGAATAATACCCATACATTATCGATATGATATTTGTCGTAGATACTATATGTATATCGCATAGCTGTAGTATGCCATACTCATACGTGCACATGTATGTGTTCATGAGCTATATGAACGTATTGATGTAGCAATGGATATGTTACATGTGGATGTGGTATACACGTCGTGTACGCATAGTTTGAAACTTAGGTAAAGTATGTTCACATTACCTCTATGTCTTTGTGTTAGAGTATGGGACGTGGAAGCGCCATTTTACATATAATTTTACTACCGTTTTTTGCACTCGCGGTATTGGCTAATGTACTTAGCCGGAACTCAATGTCTATCGTATCAAGCCTTTGCACCGAAGTACAAACACTGTCTAGCTCATTACGCTCTGTCAGGGCACTGGTTTCATCCTGTAAGGAAACCGCTACCTACGAGATGTTTGCCCTGTTGTATGTAATTCACTTGACTACTATATGCACTTATAAACTCTGTGCACTCTAAACTAGATAAGTGTACTATTGACAATTGAACAATACAAAGTATTCACTGCGCTTAGTTCGCTGGGGCCATCTTCGAAACCGACCAACAATGGTAGTTGTAGGTAAAATGCTGTTGCGTTGCCAAACGAACCATAGGTAAATATATGGGGTCCATTTACGAGAAACACATATATGCACATTTTTGTATTCATAGAGTTAAGCACTGAGTATAGTTAGAAGACCAATTGTGCACTCACCAAGTTTAAAGCTCGATAGAACACGTCGTCTTTAATTAACAGTACCATCACGTGTGCGCCACACAACCAATGTACAGTGCGGCAGACATGCGAAGGTTAGAAATGCATATGTCGTGCTAGCAGATTGAAATTTTTTTTTTTGTCTCAGGCGATGTTTTTTCGTATTTTATACGACCGTACTATTCGGACACTAATAAGGATTGCCCCAGAAAATTATATACAAGCCAACCTTATATCAATTCCCGTACATATTCAACCAGAATGATACTTCTTATTTGCCTATACAATTCTACGCTCTATCCCTAATAAACTTGGAGGGGTCATCGGATTACTATCATCAATTTTAATTCTTATCTCTCTATCTTTTACAAGAAAAAATAAATTTAACTTTACAAATTTTTATCTAATAAATTTTTATTTTGAATTCTAATTAATCTATTTATTTTGTTAACATTTTTAGGCATAAAACCAGTTGAATATTCTTTTACAAATTTAAGTCAATTATTTACAATCTATATTTTTTATTCTTCTTTCTCAAACCTTTACTTTTAAATTTAAAAAATTAATCTATTAATGTTTTAAACATAAATTAATTTGCAAAATTAAATAAGATAAAATTTTTGACAATTTAGTTTGGCGATTTCTTAAACAGCTTGTAGAAGTATGTTGTTCTATGTCTTACGCTTCTGAGTTGTCTAAAGCAGTCAAAGAGTCGACTAGTTGGCTATCACACGTTCGGTAAACGAAGTGTCTCTATGCACATTCATGGTGACGTATGTAGTGCACCAACAAATGACAAAAAGAAGGGAACGGAAAACATTTCGTTCCATAGCTAGCAGAGACTGATGCTACTATTATGTGTTACTCGTCGTGTGGGAATTGTAAGCTTTCGCAGTAATAGCTGCTATAGGCGTTGCCCCAAATCCCTGTTTATAAACTGTGTGGTCATTTTGGTGAATTAAATGGTTAGACCAACTTCATACATTTTTGGATTAAACTAGCCTTTCACATATATGTCACATATGTTCCTGATCATTGGAATTTTGTGTGCGGCAATGATTCCATTATAAACTATTATTATTATTTCATTATTAGTATTTTTATTGTTATCAGTAGATATTGACATTGCTAAAAAATGTCATTACAAGATATATCTCTGGGGGCCAAAAAAGACTGCGAGCTACATCGGTATTGACTCCTGGTAGCAGGTGCTGCCTTTAGATAAGACGACACCTGTCATGCGTTCGTCTACCGATGTCTATGCATATATACAGAATCAAAAAATATGCATATAGACCCTTACAGGGTCGACCAGTGGAAAGGAAGCCACGTCAGCTAACACTTGTTGTGACGACGATTGAGTCTGTGCATTATCATACTGACGCGCGTGGATTTCTGCACCGTCCATAGCGCTCTCAGCCATCGGAGGTGTCACACGTGTCGTGGTTATTATGGCGTACCCGTAAACAGTTCTTAAAAAGATAGGGGTCACCTTGTCTGAAAAAGGGGTGCGACTCAGTACTCAAGAAACTTACTACAACTCGTAAATAGGCCACCATCGCCGAGAACAGCTGCTGCAACAACATCAAACTTCTCTCTTACTGATGTAAAAACAGTACCAACCCGCGTCCCCACATGTCTGAATAATATTGGGAAATCTTTTACATATTAAGGGTACAGGAAACGATGACCGGATGCAAATCAAGTTAGTTGGAAAAAACTTTGCTGGCAGTCCGTTATACTTGTGAAAAGTTTGAACTAGCCTGAGTAAAATTTAAAATGAATCTAATCGCTTTGGGATGTAGTTATAAAACAACGTCCAAAAGAAAAATTTTTGAAACAACTACAGAAATGGTAATCTTCATTAAGCTTATTCAAAATGTACGTACTGGAATATGTGAACCCCACATGGTGAAAAGATCTCATCAATTTTAGTAGGAGCAGAACATGAAAGGGATCAACTTGTCTAAAGATACAGCAGATATTTCGCATACGATTAAAGTAATCTGAACGCGGATATGTTAGCATAATTGGATATCTGTCCTATATGACAGCTACTCCAGGCCAAAGACTCACCAAAAAATAAGATCCAGCGTGCGTACACGATGACCAGCGTTGGATCATGCAAAGTCGCATGACAGACCACGAGAGTGATCTTCGTTGTCGAAAACCACAAAATGGACACATTCGAATTGAATGAGCTGTCCTTGTGAGCGTCGTCGTCTCGCTGGCCTGTATGTGTGGTGCCCACTGGGTAAAGGCAGAAAGGTCGTTCTCTATTCGTCGCTTCGTGAAAAGACGAAAATCTGCGAACTTTGGATAAGTAGAAGGCTGAAAAGCCACCGGCAGCAAAGAAACAAGGCGAACGCTCTATTCTGCGTACTCGTCGCTGCGCCAACGACGGACAGTTTAGTTTCATTACAATCTACCCGGCGGCTCTTGGCGGCTGACCTGCCACCAGAGTCAAACGGTTATCCAGTAAAGGCGGCGAGCGATGTGCTGTTACGAGCTTTTCTGTCGTCTCCTTCGTGGTCAATCCGAACGCCGGCGGGGGCGATCTTGGGGCGCGTTAAGGCGATCATTAAAAGAAGAGTGATGGAAAATGCGAAAGGAAATGTGAAAGGAATATGCACATAGGGCATTTTCAAGGCACGTCCCACATTCGCATTCAAGGCACACCTCTTGTTAAGATGTCTTTATAATTTTAGGTTTTTCTTATAACGGCATAGAGTCCATGTTTTGGTCTTCAAATTCAAAATATGCTCTATGTAGGACTATTCCTTTTGTCGTAAAAAAATTCGAAGTTTTACTAACCATTGATAATGCCCGCGTATGTTCCTAGGTTTTGCTTGTATGAACGATAACTGAGGTTTTGGGTAAACGGTTGGTAAACCTTATTATTCAATGCCATATTAAGCATGCAAGGACTTAAGGTATTACGCGTGTAAGAAGTATGGTAATTAATAGTGTTTAACTTATAAGCTGCATATGCCCGTATGTGTGCAACAATCCATTTAATGTTTTATTTGCATCCAATCCGTAAGCTCAACCTGATGCATCATTTTATTCTCTTCTGCGTTGTTTTTTGTGTTACATCGTAAGCGCGACGACATAGAGACACTGAACTTTGTCAGGAGCAAAGGCGTCTCTAAGGCGGTGCATTGAAGACGTCGGTAATCACATTTCATCTGAAAGTCTTATCCACTAACCATGTCAGAAATTATTGTCTATCGAGTTCAACTGTCAGACTATGTCGAGTGCCATGTCTGGGATCTCTTAGCTATTCAGAAGACAACACTCACACACACATACACACGACCAAGTACATGTAAAAATACAGAGAGAAGTGCACATATTTGGCTAGTGTCTGACGCTATATAAAACCGCTGCTGCTCAATTGGGTTTGGACACCAGCAAATTCAATAAACCGCAAAGGCGATCCGCACGCGCCCGAATAAGCAAATTGTTAATAAAAGCGAAGCTATCTTACTTGCATGATTTCCGGCAAGAAGTTGGGTATAACAACCTATTAATGGACCAAAATATATTGAAGTCGTTTCTATCCTTATTTTCCCGAAAACAGAACAGCTCTTTAACAGAAAGAAAAATACGATTGGCTGAAGGAGGAAGCAAGGAGTTACCTGAATGGGTACTGCAACTGGGGGGTACCAGTTGCTCGAATTATTCATCCGCTTGAAATGATTTTCAACTTGTGAAGTGCCAGCACTTACAATGTTCACAATGCTACTGGCCTATATTGTTTTTATAAATATGCAAGCCTGGCTTTGCAATATTTCGCCAACCTTCCATCGGATCTATCTAAAAAAAATATTTTTTTAAAGCTGACCATCAGCCAACATTTAACGTCCACGGTAGCAGTTTT
>MNPL01001766.1:21986-46132 GCA_002081605.1 Tropilaelaps mercedesae
CCTCCTCGAGTTACAAGGCGCATACGAATGCACCAAGCCACCGAGCTCGACCCACCGGATCTATGTGAAGAACGCACACTGGACCTTAGGCATCGATATTTGAAGCGCTTTCGAGTTATTATGTATATTTGAATTGTAAAATGAGATATTTACTTTAGTAAATAAATATAAATACAAAATTCAACTATGTGTACCACAGTTGAGCTCTCGTCGGTTCTGTAATATGCGCGGTGCCACAGAAAATCATAAGGATAACCAGTGTTACGCCGGGTCGATTTGCGACGATAATGAATCATGAAATACGTTTGGAAGTTCCATAGTGCTCCACGGTGATCTATTGGAAACAGTTGCAATAAATATTTCAATAGAAAAGGTCAGCACCATGTTTTCCACTTGCAAGCGACCAAACACGTTCGCACGTAGCCCCTGCAGAAAACCCTGTGCATTCCGCCGAACAATCATTGAAATAGACTCATAAACGAACAAAGTGTGATGCGTTCATGTAATTATAACCGAATTAACTTGGCTAACGTCTCGCAGGTACGCAGCTTGTCAATTTAAGGAACGTGCACACGGCCGCTTGATATACGAGAGACGCTATTACCTAGAAAAGAAATGATGGCTATGAGTTATCCACAACTATACACGCACCTATATACGCAACTATATACGCAACGTACATACATGTAGATGCATTAGAAATTTAAATCATGCACGATTGCTAATGGGAATATACTATTATTAGGAATGCATGAAGTAATCAGCCAAATGAGGGCGAAGAGGTAACGATTGTATGTGATATTTTTTCCGTATACTGCGGTCACACAATATGTAATGTAGTGCTAATATGAGGCCCATAAACGTCAAACAGGCTAAATGCGTTAGTTGAACTAATTTTTAGTCTAAATTTTTTATCTCTTTAATAAACTTCCTCAAACAAAGCCATACAATTGTGTTACAAACTTACAAAACTTAATAAGTTATTGCAATGTTGTTCATATATGCTTGCGTACCCCATATGAAACAATATTTTTCTTCTCTTGTTTTGCATCTTTTCTTTTAATATTGTGCACACTTGCACATGTATCTATGCAAATTTTCTCACTATATAAGTGATTGACCTGCACAGCGTCATGTTAATGGTCACTTTATATCATGAAAAGAAGCTGCCTTATTGTACCAACATTGAATTCTGGGCTCAACAGAACTATATACTGCTGCAGATCCAATGGTGTGGTCTTCCAGAAAATTTAGGCTATGGTAATGTTTACAATGTGAGACCAAACTTATTTAGTTAACATAATCACGGGAATTTTTCACGTGTAGCTTTATCCAGCGACACAAGACCAGAAAATCCTTAAAAGCAACAAAACATTTCCATTATTCTACTTCTATTTATATCGGTGAGACTCTGGGCAAGGTCTCAGTTTATTGAGTCCTACTCAGTCCAGCCCTTGCTTTTTTAAGCTCAATTTTTAGATAGCATATCTCAAATAAACCGAGACCGGTGGCAAGATTTATACTAATGTACATAAATATGTAAAAATTTGTTGCTAAAATGTAATTAAAAACACCGTCCCCATTAGCTTGGCCCAAGGAGGGTGGCTGGTGTGAACAAAAGTTCTAAATTACACGTCACCAGTAGGTTAAATCCTAAGAGGGCTTAAGGTAAACAACCATGAAGTTTCTTTTGACGATTGCAATTGGATTTGGAACGATGAACATATCCAATTAGTAAAATCACGACATATCATCAAATTTTTGTTTATAGTCTGTGACAGCGCAGTTTATCGAAACTTGCCGATAATATTGAGCGCCGTGGCTATTTCCGAAAGAATTGTGCGTAGTTCGTACCAGCGTTTCGGTATGGCAATTAAGACGGTACGAGAGAAAACCGAGAAAGACATCACATTTTAAGGTCCCAAAGTGCCAAACGATTTAGCTCAGTCGGGGGAGTTTTTGAGCAATCGAGAGGCTGACTTGTCGGCCCTGATCGCTATGGCACTCGTTACCTCACTCGTCACACAGTAGTGACTGGAGAACTGAGAATGACCAAGCGAATGCTATATAGATTTCCTGCAAAAATATGGGCACTCGTGTACTGTATATAAAGTACAAAAAAGAAGCAAAAAATTGGTTAACGCATACCGTCACAATGGATGATATACGAGCAGGGTTCTGCTGCCCATCTGTGACGGGTCTGGCTAGAAAACTGCTGAATTGAACAGAAACACCGACTTTAATAAAAGGTTCGTTTAGGGTCAGATGTAAAGTAATAATGGTACTACCAATGGGTTTCGGATTCATAATCATTCTAAAATGTTACTCGTCTAGGATCTCATCAGCGTATTTCAATAACGCAGCAAGTTAAGAAAAGTTACAGACCTAGTGATTTTTTGGATGTTTAATGAGTTGAAGAATGTATAGTGGTGTTACTTCTCTAATATTTAATTTTCATGGACATGCTATCGATAACTAAATCATGGTATCCAGCGCAAATAGAAGTCTAAGAGTTTTCAGTGGAATATGTGATTGATCAGAAGGAAGGCCCCCCAAAACGTAAGTTATTCTAATTTATCGAGCTCAAAATTACTATAGTAGCTGAAAAGCCTGCCACTTCCATTAAATCAATCTGGGATTTAGACCGTCACACAACACCATAACTTAGTCCCTCAGTAAAACTTAGATTGGAAGCGTGCCATCGACGCCAGTGCACGTTTCAAGTCTAGATATATTCTATATCAACAGAGTACGAATCTTCATGTCTGCTCTGGGCAGGACAAGCACAGTGGTACCCGCTTCTAGCAATAAGTTGACTTTATAGCCACGTCTTAGCAGGGCGCCACAGAGCTGTACCGGCATCTGAGTTGGCTAGAACAGCTATGGACAGCACGGTGGAGCCTGCAAACCTGGATAGTCAACAGGCATCTACGCTTTAGTCACTTCGCAAGCGTCACATGTACCTTAGACTTCTACCTTGGAATTCCTTCCATAACTTTGTGATCGGATCCTTCTATCATTGACTTTCTCCGACCAGCAAGAAGCCAGTCGTCAGCGAGACGCCGGTCGCAAAAATCTGGGTGACGTCCGTCCAAAGTTCCGCAGTTTAGTCTTCCGGACGCATGCGTTACGCGACACGACAATGTACGACTGTCTTTGCTGACCATGGCTTTGAGGAGATTGTCTGCCTGATGGCTTCACTAGAGGTCTTCTCCCTTCTTCTTTTTTAGAATGACACCAAAGTCAAGTCGAAGAGCCGCGTTCTTTTTGGCGTTCAGGAAACAACGCTCAGATAGCCGTTTTGCTTTGCTATTATTGGTTCATCACGACCCGAGGTCGCATTTTATGGAACGCTGAATTTTCGTACACGGTGACTTATATTCTATAAGTCACCGTTATATCACCGTCACTGATGATATATCATCACCTTGTCGTCAGTAGCTTTTAATTCTGTAATAAATTGTGCAGTGTCGGCTGTTAAAGGTGGGTCGCCGTACACTTTGTGAAACAAAAAAAGAGTGCTAATTACTAGGTTATATAGCGTGAGATTTTAACCTGGCTATATATGCTTTAATAGACAATATTATTATTACTTTTGCCGGTGTGTAGTTGATGCCGGAGTGAAGTGTATTTAGTTGTCAGCTCATTTAAAGACACGCCATTACCATATTTACAGATAAATTGAAACGTATTCTTTGGAATTCTCATCTCTTAGGATTGTTGTTGTATTCTCATAGCAATTGCTCACACGAGAACCATCTATCTTAATTATAGTACAGATCTAGGACCAGTCTAGGCAGATGTGTTTTTCAATCCTCGCGAATCCCATACCTAGACTTATGCACTTTGGAGGCGATTTGCAAACATGTTTTAGGATTTTTAGTGGTGTCTGTTAGTTATTCAAGACGATGCATTAGACAGTCAGTAGCTTCCATTTAAGTAGTTGTTATCTCGGCTTTAGTGATGTAAATCAACCCGCTGGCGGAAATGATACTCACGTATTCCCCAAGCTCTATCAGTGGTCAAAAAGCGTTTTTACGCCGTCCATCACTAAAGTGGCGCGGCCTTGGACAGATCTATCGAACTGAACTAACCTCTGGTGTTATGTATTCCCTGCCCCAGATAGTGCAAAGAAGCTTAAAAGAAGCAAGATTGGTAAATCGAAGAATAAGTATTATGCATAAACCATCCATAGCACACTACGCACCGTAATCGCTCTTTTCGGAGATTGTTATTAGAGCAGTTTATGTTGTTCCTTTGCAAGGTTAGGGATCGTCGCTGTGAAATTCTTTACATAAAATTCGTATTAGTCTAGCACTACTGGTGACAAGGTGCGTTCTAGGGTTTCTCATTATGGCTGCGGTGTTTTACCATCTCGAAATATACAACAAAACTTTTCCGTTTCCCATATCTGTACATGGAGATACCCAGTTAATGAGATGTTTCATACACACTTCATCGTTCGAATTCACTTCAATTTATTGATACATTTGTGTACTTATCAGCACCATTAATAGTTAAAAAGGAAATGAATATATCTAGCATATCGTGCTCGTTCACCAATTTATTTTGTTTCCACTTGCGTACGGCTTTTTATGTTCGCTCCGAACATTTTGATCACCCGCATTCCTTCGTTGGACGTTAGACGGGCATTAGACATCGCGTCGACCACTTTGGGCCTTCTCGCTGGACTATCTTTTTTATGTTTAGTTATTGCCCCAGCAGGCTCAAGCGCTTCGTATTATTTACTCTCGACCAGTCCCTGCAGCAATACGCCGGCAAAGGGCATAAGGTGGCGCTCCAGGTCGTTAACTATCGCATAGCTAGTGCCTGCCTTTGTCCTTTTTCGACTCTTTGACCGTCCTACATGCTACAACTACCATCGCTGGCGGTATGCGGGCGTATCGATATTACTCGTATACGGCTTGATGTAGTATACCACTCGGTCCGAAGGTTTTTGTGTGTACCGTCGAGGTCATAGAAACAGAGTCTACGTCTACGTTGCTAAAGCCAGTCCAATGTTGAGTACAGTCGTCGGAAAGGAGGTTGCTCCCTGTGTTTTGTCGTGACAAGTAGAGAACCGAAGCTACGCTGAAGATTGGCGTCACGTGCCGGAGCGATTCTAAGGAAGGGAAAACGTTTATATAGAAACTAGCGGAAGCTCAGTGTCTATCAATGGGTATGCTGAAAATCGTGTGTCGATTGCAATCTGTTCGCTTGTTGTTTTAGGTTTTTCTTTTTAATCTGATTTCGTATTGACCGTGTGTTTGCCATGCGCTTGACTGGTCATGGTCGAACTAGCATTTATTCGATGTAATTATTGAGACAACGTATGATTAATTAATTGAATTGTGGCGCAGCACGATGTGCTAGTGGAATGAGTTAACTGTAAGTGGGTATATATATATTTTGTTTTCTGAATCATGACATTTCTTAGTGAGGGTTTTCACAATTATGTTCGCTAGAGGATTATCGTGGAATAACAATAAAATCACTGTACTATGCTCGTTCTTGTAGCATGGTAAAACAAAAAAAACCATAAGTCTGATGAGCTGCTTTCCGTAATCTCTACTGACAACTACTTAACATAGTTCTGCTAAGATCACATTACCGACAGTTCCACATCCACGGTACAAGCCTACCTATTTAACTTAAATGCGTCCTTCTACTCTTTTTGTATATAATGTGCAGATAATGGAGTGCACAGGTTGTTATTTTTAATCCACCCGCACGACGTACAACGGAATACGCTGAGTAGGGTGCCGTTTACACGCAACACCTACTTGCTCCACTGCTACAGTCTGCTTCAGCATCCCTGTCCCCAGGCCGCCTTGTGAGAACTGTGAAATACCCTAACCTTTTGCACTGACCAGCCTTATCAGCCTTATCAACCTGATTTACACACTTGGGTAGTAATTCTTAGTATACAGTAAATGCTGATTCAGCCGGATAATAGCGTTGCACCGTCACATCATGGCTAAGGCTATCTAGCAGTGCCGCAATAGCATACTAGTTACATCATTGAAAGTATCGAGACGCCATTAGCATTTACTAATGAAATTCAGGACGAGCTAAGTAGCGTCCAAAAGATGCCGAACGACGCTGTTAGATTCGCAGGAAATATTTTCTAACGTGAGCTCGAAGATGAAACGCTTTTTGCCTGCGCAATAAGTTTTGAATGCAACCTAGGAGTCTACTCTTTCTGTCATATTTGATACATACGAAAAACTTTTTCTCAAACATTCTGGATAAAGGACTGCATATCCGCTTAGCACGCTCCTCGCCAGCCAACGTCACTCCCTGAAGGACAACGAAGTGGTTGCGAAAAATGAATAGAGAGGCTATCTTAGGGGTCAGTCCAGTTCACACGAATCCGTAATAGATTCGTGGTACGTTTGCATCAGCTACACAAGCCGGACTGTACCTTTATCGGGTCTTGCTGAAAAGAAGCAATCGCAAACTTTAAGCTAGACTAAACTGAGCAATATATGTTCACGTTTGTGTTAGGCGACTGCTTCCTGAAAGTGACGAGCTAACTTAAAGGTGGCCTTTGCAGGTATATTTGTGGACGGTCCCCACACTTGTGGCGCAAACAGCATCTTCCTCCGAAACAACCCAGTTTGAGAAAATGCAGGTCTCGTTCTTGATTTCATTTCACGTAAATGGGAGGAAGTCAAGATATTCTCACTTACCTATAAACTGAAATGAGTTCTCTCTAGAACGTAGCAAGTCACGGTGATGGCTGATTTAGCTAACAAGGTAGCTCTACAACTACATGAAAAGGCACCTTAGATAGCTACAGCTGATAAGAAGTTTGTACCCGGAACCTCAGCCAGTCTGACAAGAGAGGAGAGTGAGAGGATTATGTAAATTTCTTATTTTATACCATATGCTATAATTTGTTTTCTTTCTAATGAGCTATAATATTTATAGAATGTACACAAAAGCAATACGAAACGTACCTAAATATTGCTAGAGGCGGAGGATCACTATCGACATTCACGAAAAAATGCAAAATTCCTTTTGCTGTATCATCAAATAGAGTAGTTGCCTCTTGAAAGTAATAGCAGTTAGACCAGCTAAGGCCGTCTTTGAAAGCGTTACTTAAGGCGCAAGAGACATAATGGCGATAACACGAAAGTTTGCCGAAAAGCTCAAGCAAGTCAAGCACTACCCAACGTCTGCTGCTTGCTTACATGCATACCTCGACAACGCGGTCATCACCCTCTAACTTGACTTCAGCAGAAATACAAGAGACATGTGTAGGATTGTATTTTGGTTGAAAGTAAAGAGACGTATGGCTTAAAACGTTATTGCAATTTGTTTAGCCCGGAATCTAATCATACTTGTAAGTATAATTAATTTTTATGCGTGAATTCTTTTGCTGTGCACAACAGAAGCTCGAACGGTTCGTTCTAAATACAACACAATCTTTGAAACATAAAAAGGTGTTTTTTTTACAGAAAACATTTATTACTGAATGTTTGCTGTCTTGGCCTTTAAGAGGTTCGAAACAATGCATACAAGCACGATCTGGAGAAAAAAGTTTTAGATTATATTTACTAAAACTTATTTTCATAATCTTGCCATTTTTTCAAGCAGTTATCTCATTTCAACTATACGATATTATTTTGAGAATGTAGTTTCTGGAAGCTCTTTTACGATGAAATTATTCTAGCAGACTTAACAATATGATTGCAACCTCAAACGAGCACTCGTGCATAATCAACGTAGCCTGAAAGGACATACCAGTTGAACTCCTGTATTTTCCAATCTAGAGCTCTGAGAGAACTGACTATGCGCAACTTTTCTAGGCACGTGCGGTGCCGTTTGGTAACCCAGTTGGTACACTCCGGCCGCGGTGCTCAGGTACGCTTCCTACTTGCTCTAAATTGCCTGGCTTTAATAGGTCTCTGTTGCTTTCTTTTATCCAGAGGCTCCCTGAGGTCTAAATTCCCGACGTAACATACCTAGAGAAGACAAACGCGTAAAAGGGAATCCAAAAATGGTCGCCCTGGTGGCCAATTTTCCATAATATCCTCCGGGGTTACACTGTCACGGCCTTAAAAATTGTCACATTCTAGTGCGTGCTTCGCAACCCTTTGAAGTACATAAAAAATGACTGGCACATTAGCGAAAGAGCTATTTGTTGCCGGTTTCACTTAGCCCCTAAGCGCGTTTCGAGTTAGATATGATGCTGCTACTACCAACATCCTCCAGTAGTAGTACCAAGGTTATGTTGGGTTAGATAATTTTAAACATAACATCCGGCTGACAACGAACTCATGCAGACTTGCGTTCTCAACCACTCATCGGGAATGTCTAACCAAACTTTCAAGCGTGACTCTAGAGCTATTTCTGGCGTTCTATCGCGAGCCGACGAAAAGCAGCTGACAATGAGATGCTCGACGCCAAGGCAAACAATTATACTAGATAAGTGCGTGGAATATATGCACCCGATAACGGGCTAGCTAGCTAGACTTGTGCACTTACCCAAACAATTTCAGCACACGTGTCGCGCCGATCATTTGAGACATGATAGCACACGACTCTCACATGAATTCCTTGTCGCTTCTACCTTGGCTTGGAGACGATCGCTTTAGCTATTCACCAAGTCAGCCGAAGCACTTCATAAATTGCTCGCATGACCTTGTTGCTAGGTGCGAACTCGCAAGAGGTAAGAACGATATCCAGCGACAACCTAAAGGCTAGACTAATATTGACATCGCGAATCGTTCACAGAACGCGAGCTAGAGTTATAAAAGCGTTTTCGATGTTCAGGGAGATGCTCGGGTCAACGTCGAAAAAACCGCTTGTATGTTGTCAATGTTCACACAGACAAACTTTCAGACAGATTATATATTTGATAGCTCTTCAATACTTTACTTGCTGTCACTAACAGGTGAGGGAATCGGGTGAAACCTAAATTATGGAAGCAATTAAAATATAGTTTCATGGCTTGATGAAAGGCTTTTCGTAACGACGCAATTACTGCTCAATTTCCACTAGGTTTGTAGCAGATCTTCAATAGGAGCACTACTTTATAAATAAACTTAGGTAGATATGCATCTAGAAAGCGCTAAATTGGGCAAAGCTTAGCATGCACCTACAAATCCGGAATATATGACCAGATAGGAGATGTGCTGTTTATTATATGTTTTACTACATCATATTGTTTCAGTTGTGGCACCAATATTGGAAACACTGCTGGGTTTAGCTACAGCGCAAATAGTTAATGTTACTGGGTGCATGTCCAACTAGCTAGACTATACCAAGGGTTTTATTACACTTGCTAGGTGGGGGGGTTGACGCCTTCTTGGTGCACGCGCCCTGTTATTGCTTTGGCTACTTGCAAATGCCATGGGGCAGATCGTTCGAAGTATATTCAGTGTATCGTTCGAACACATGAAACAACACTATATGTCGAGTTATAAGTTGACTACAAAGATGTATTTTATACTTTGTAGTGAAGCTATGAAATAGTATTGATATCAAAAGACAAAAGAAAAATGCATCCGTTTTAGAAAAAAATTAGCTACATAATTTTGTTTGTCTAAACGCGTTACTCATTTTCGTTTTTCCAATACTACGAACGGCGAAAATTAGCATTAACAGAAAGCCAGTCTATAACACATGTGCTTACGTTATTCATTAACTAGCTTCTATTTGAGGCAAAAGAATACCGTGAACTATTTTCTATGCTTCATAGCTGCGATAGATGAACAGGAACACAAGACAAGGCGAAACGAATTGCAGAGACAAGCACAGACGTTTATTTCTTATAATGGTGGCCTAGTACTGCAGTGCATTTCATGCAAAACTGACAACAGAGCAGATTATTGAGCTTTGTCTACAGTTTGTCAACAGCAAACACTTGATAATGATTCGGCGTGGCTGCCGATGAAAACCATTAACTGATTTAACTTGGTCCGGATAACGCCTTTCTTTCTCTATGCTTCACCTGAATTTTGTAAATACTTCATTAATTAGGTCCTTCCGGCGATATAACGTAGGATTGCTAGAATGAGTATGTACGGACAAGATTTAAGCTGAAAGTACAAACCTAACTAGAAGTTTTCAATGTATCGACACTATTCTTCATATAAATCTCTCTCAATTTTACCTCTCCGATGTCGCGATGACACCCCTTCTGTGTTTGCGGTAACGCTCCCGCCTTCTTAGTGCGTCACGGACGAGGGTTGCTACGTCAGACGGAAAACTAGCCGCCATTAGGGGGTCCTCGGGTGTTAGTATTTTCGGGTGTTTGGGGAGGTACTAGGGGGGCCGCTGCTACAGAAAAAGGGGGCAGGTGATTGTGGTAGGGGAGGTAATCTGATGGCCACTTGTTGCCGTCCGAAGCGATGACTGTGCTCCCGCCAATACAAAGAAATAGGAGGGAGGGAACCCAGCGTTGCCCAATTCCGCGCCGGTTGCCTCGATCCCAGTACGGCGTCTGTCGTTGGCGAGCCACTAGAGCCTCAAGAGATATACGATCCAAATGCGCTTCTGTGCCTTCTCCATGTCCTCTTTCGCTGTGTCCTTTGGTTCGCCTCTACTGCAGATTCCGCCGATGGTGGAACGGTCGCCACCGCTGTTGGCTCGAATCGCTACTAGTTAACCATCGACAGAGTAGCGTTGTTCCTTTCCTGTAGAAAGGCGAGGCCTAAAAAACTAGAGAGAGAGAACAAACGAGAGAGTGAGACGAAGGGCGAGGGTGAGAGAGAGAGTGAAGCTGCAGGCAAGAAGGAAAGAAAGTGAGATAAAGACATAAAGCGAAATAGGATTTGGTGCCGTCATCAAGAGCGCCGATGTTTCTACTCGATCCTGTTCGAACTCGGCACAACTTTGGCGGTTAGTTGGTTCGGGTATAGGTGGATTGGGTGGAGTTAGTGATCCTGAGACAGGAGTTTGACGCCGTGTAATAATGACGATGGTGGTGATATCGCATGGTAGGATGTAGAAAACGAACTATATGGGACTCAATTTAGATCGCATACCGCAGAAAACTTGTACGCCCCAATACCAATAATTAACTTGAATTGGCAATAGTTAAAACCCCTCCGAGGTCATCAAGATAGTTGATTAAGCGAAATGTAGTTGCCCATTCGTAAGAATATTGCACTGTGCTATCTGTGGCACAGTGCAATATTTTTCTTCTAACATGTTTTGTTGTAGGCCGACCTTGCCAATCATATATTCAGTATTGAACTAATCATTATAAATACAATATCGATCATTGTAAGGTTGAAGCCAATTGCAGTTACAGCAGGACCAGTTGACATCGCTGGAAAATGTTGTTTGTATATAGAATTTATTTTTCCAATTTAAAGAAGGGGTTTTCATTTAAAGCTTGTCGTACATTAGTATTTCCTTTTGAGCACGGAAACAGCTCAAGCGACCGAAATAGATTTCCCAGTAAAGAACTAATTTGCATCTTGATCTGATAACCTTAATACTATCATTACCTAAACATTTTTAGACTGTGTGTTTATATACCGTATTCTTCAATAGAAATACTTCATCGGCCTTAAAAAGCGTAGTTCGAATGACTTCAAAGTTTTCTTGCTATATTCCCTAAATTGCTTTTTCTAATTGTATTGTCAATCTGTCAAGTGGATTTTAAATGCGACTTGCTGTTAACATTTACCAAGTCTCACATAGGTAAGAGGCAATAGGCTTGAAATTCAGAATCGCAACAAAAAATTAAAACAGAGACACACCAGAGATGAAGGTTAAAACGTTAGGTAGCTAAAATTTAATTTGACGGAAGTACGCCACATATAGCTCTAATCATGGCTGTTTACTTCTACAACAATTTATTTCTTGGAATATCAGGACAATACATGCGTTGCGCGGATGTCTGTGGTAGCGTCGCTGAAAAAAAGCTGTAGTTGTAGAGCAAATACACTTTGTTTAGCAAAACACGGAAAGTTTGCTTAACCGATATAATCAATGGTTGGAAAATAAAGAAAGAAACAAGCAATACCTATGGTTCATACCGGTTCTCGCAGGTGTTTATCTATTATTGGTGCTTTTAGAAAGTGCACGTTAATCAACAAAATCCATTTGCAACATTTCTTTATATGCGTTACTGTTCACAGAAAACATTCACAGAAGCTAGATCATGCAACCGGCTACGTGTAACTCAACGAACCGTATGCACTTCTGCGTAGGTGTCATACGGCTGAACATTTCCGACTAGACCAGAGAGGTAGAACTTACGAAAGAGAGGCCAGAGGAGGCACTGCCGTATGTTGTGCTGATGAACGAGCTACAGCTATTCGGTAAGTTAACTTGATGAGTCACTTAACGAGCTCATGTGACACAAATGAATTCACTGTTCTAATAACATAAATTATCCCGGAGAGACGCGAAAGCTCTCCTAAAAATCAAGTCATGTCGCCACTAGAGGTATGCGACACCTTGAACGCTTGACATCTTCCTCTTTCTCCTTGTCAGTGGCGCAACCAGGCACTTCAGTACGGATATAACAGTATGGGACATCATATTGTCCGTCACTCTGCAACTAAAAGTTTGTGAGCGTACATTTTTGCCACCCCTGACTAGCATTCGTATCGTTTGGCTGTATTTATTACCACGGTTATCTCTATGGTTAGATAGAGATGGGTCCTTTTGCCAAGCATAGACACAAGAACCAATTCAAAGGATGTATTACTCGGTGGTTACTCCAAGAGTGGCACTCTTTGTCACGGTCAGTTTTATTGGCTTGGGAAGGCATATGGATGGTGTACAGCTGTGCAAACGAAACCAAAAGATGCTTTTTTCCATGCGCAGAGTAATATAGCATCTGTAGTCCGGGAACTGGAGAAAATTAAGGCTGCCTCTATCGAATGTTGCGCTGTGCAGTAAACCTACCCGAATATTTGCAGACTGGCTCTTCGGGTGATAAAGATGATAAAAAAAATCGTGCTAGTAGTAGTAACACAATGTCAGCACAGCAGCCTGTAAAATGTAGTTCAAGCTTTATACAATATTTATACATGTCAGTAATCTATATGGTTGCCAAGAGATATTACACACCACTACTTACCTCATTACAATTGCCCTAGGAATGGCCTTTATATTGTCCTATTGTCATTCAGTACTTCTTTACCCAACCTTTTTTTGGCTGGCATCAGTTCAACGGCGTAAAAATCGCTTTTCACCCTAAACTTTATGCTCTTTTCGCTTGCCACTAACCAACTTTTTCATCATTTTGCTTTTCTAGAAAAACGGACTTCTAAAGCGGGTTCATTTAATTTCATATGCAGATAAAATCTCCTAAAGGTTGTCAGCGTAGCGAGAAGTTGACAGAAGAGAAAATAGAGAAATAGACTCACATAGTTGCAAAACATGTGTTTCGTTTTACTTCGCTCTAGAACGGATGTGGGTCAGTGAAAAGGGGTCACGGTAATAGAAATCGCGGAAGCAGGCGGAGTAAAGTTGCTGCGGAACGATATAACACACCTTCGTTTTGGAGAAGTTAGAAATAGCGGGAAGGGGAGTTTTCAAGCGTCAGATCCGGAATCATTCGCTTAATGGTAAAGTGCCTTAGCGTCTGCGGCGGGCGGGAAAGGTTATGCTTTCCCCCCGGTTGGTTGTTAACACTAATTGAATTCGGCAGAGCGTTAAATGAGCTCTCGGAAAGAAGAGCGAAGAAACTGCTTGCTCTGTACAGAGATGGGGAGAGAGTAGGGGTGAGAACGATAGCACGGTCGAAGCAACATAGAGAAAGAACCTTCCCAAAAGAAATTCCTTTTGCGTTACCACTCCTACCGACATCTCTTAGTTAGCACATCGGACGGACGGAACCTCAGAAGAGCATAATACTAAAATGGTCACCGACCAATGAACTTAACTCTGACTGTGAATTGAAGCGACCTTAAAAATACTACGGTCAAAAATAAATACATGCTACGCTGTATACGTGACCTACACTTGTGAACTATAGGCGGATGATTGAAGCGAACTCTAAATCCAATAAAGGGCAGTATAGTCACGTTGTACTTAGATATTTAGATGCATTTATCAGAAAGAATAGCGTCGGCGGTACAATAGTTGTATCCCACGGTAATAACAGGATTAGGAACAATACTGAATTTACTGGCTTGTAATGGTTGTTAAGTTACATTAATTTATCTTAAGCATTTTGAATCGGTGAATGCGTACGGATAGAGGTCATATCACTCCAAAGAGGAATTATTGGTATCAAAAATTCAAATTATGGTTGTTAGTTCATTGGGAGAAGCTGAACAAAGACTTACTGCATCGGAGAGAGATACGAGAGAGGAAAAAATGGTAGGGGTTCTCCCACGCATTTTTATCGGTTTGATCCTATCAAGAAGGTTTTGCGTCAAAAAATACGTTCAACAAGAACAGATTCGTAATGAATGGAGTTCTAGCTGTCCTGTAGGAGTTTCCACAAATATCCTTCTTCAGCATGATAATGTTGTTTATGTAGTCGGCTCTGTGACTCAAAAGTGCAATGTTCCTCGCTTTCTTGCAACATGGGGCAGTGGAGCATATTTGGACAAAATACTTTAAGGATATCGCTCATAAGCCAGTCAATATTTTCTAAAGAAGTTAACTATTGAAAACAGTTTAAAAGACACTCACAAACAAGTGCAATTCCAATGTAAAAATTATACTTCTTTGAAGAAAGAAAAACACTGAAATCGCCACTTACATACTGACTGGAACAGTTTGTACTAGAATCATCTCATACGTGCTCTCTTTATTCATCAAGAGTTACAATTGTTTCTATTATCTAGCCAACACAAAACTTTAGTCTGTGGTAGATAACAACCTGTCGTCCCGATCGTGAGAACGAATACACCTAAGTATAACAACTAATATATGATTTATTTCTGTGAAGCCGACGACTATTTACTTTTATCCAAGTCCTTTAACTCTATCGGCATAAACATGTCTACATAGTGCGTACACACTGTACAGAAGCGCACGCAATTCGACTTGAAAGTTAGATATCACATTGTTAGCAAGTTTCACAACCCTCCTGGTCCTGTTGCGTTTGTTTTGCAGGAGGCGCGGCAATCAAACCGAAGTTGACACTCCGCTGGCTGCTCGTAGCTATTTGGCCGACCACCAACAAAAGTGATCACAGTGATCGGTGTCGAAGATGGCGCTTGAAGATGTTAGCATGACGGCCATTTGGGTGGCGCTTATACTCTCGGTAATCACGATATTTACTGTTGTGGGTAACGTTCTCGTTATCATGTCCATCTTCACGCATCGTCCACTACGTTCGGTACAAAATGTGTTTCTCGTCTCGCTGGCCGTGGCTGACATTACGGTAGCTGTGTTTGTGATGCCCTTCAATATACACTACCACCTCAATCGTCAGGTCTGGATTTTTGGAGCGGTTGCATGCGAAGCGTGGGTTACGTGCGACGTTCTCTGTTGCACCGCCAGTATACTAAATCTCTGCGCCATTGCGTTGGATCGGTATGTAATTCACTTTTACAAGTGTCGAAAAGTAACTAAGGCCCGCAAGTAGTGTTCAAACAAAGATCCTTTGTTAAACCCGCTAGCCACGCAGATAATGAACAAATGTCGATGAGAGAGATACCATCTTCCTGCATCACAAGCGTAGAATGAATAAAAGAAGAATTTTCGGGGTTTTCATTACCAACTCATAGTGCAGAGTCTTTTTAGCTATTTGTTCATTGTACTTCGCGAATAATAGATAAGTTGAAGGAACTAGTGGTGTAATTCATATCTCAGGCCTAGCTTTTTTTGTAGTCAAACCAAGTCAAAACAGACACGCTGCGCGGGCATGATCAGTGAGCTCCTATGTCAACGTTCGGCAGCAAAAAATTGTTTTTTATTTCCCCTTAGATAACCAGTTTTTCGTATTTACCTTTTTGAACGTTGTTGTGTCCCAACGCTAGCCCAGATTTACGTAATTTTCGTCCGCAACGATTTCAAGTAAGGTAGTGTCATTTCGTCTATAGCCATATATTTGCTAGAAGATACAGCGTACTTTTAGGTCAAAAAGTTCGCAGTTATGGTAAAGTTATTGTCCATGTTGTTACAAACTTCAAAGGGAAGACTCGGAGGATAGTCTCGTAACGGATCTATTCTTTAGGCACTGCAGTGTATGGTGAAATTCTAAGACATATGTCGGTTTCAGGTACTGGGCCATTCACGATCCGTTAAACTATGTTCATAAGCGCACATTACGGCGGGTAACGAGTCAAATCATATTTGTGTGGCTTATATCGGCCATCATCTCTGTTCCGCCGCTCATCGGGTGGAACGATTGGAGTTACACGGGGAGCGCGGGTCCATGTGAACTTTCTACGAATAAGGGCTATGTTGTATATTCAGCGTCAGGCTCATTCTATATCCCGCTCGCTATTATGAGCATTGTCTACCTCAAGATCTACCTGGCCACACGAAAACGTCTTCGGGAGCGAGCAAATGCAGCGGCTAAGGTTAGACAATGGCCGCCGTTTTCTTAAAATCTTGTCTCAATTAAAACACAAACGGACTAAACGATGCAATCGGCGCATGTGAAGCATGTCCAACACATTCCTGTAACCAATTCATAGTTTATAGATGATTATTATTATTATTATTACAATTACAAGATGCGAACAAAAAAATTTTTGTTTGAAACTTGCGATGGACGCTGATAAATGACCCAGGATTGGACTTATTTTAAAATTTCCCAGCGGTAAAAGATATCAGTCGTAGAGAATAGCCCTGAACGTCTAAACTAACACATATGCAAAAGAAAGCTACGCCCTAAAAAGCTTACTATCGATGAAACTCCAAAACCCCTTTAGCTTCGGGTGCAGCTCCAATAGCCAGTGCAAAAAAAAACTTAATCAATTTCATCTTTAAACTACCAGATGGAAACGTTGGAAACAGGATACTCGGTAGCCCACATGAGCGGAGTAAATATCACGTTATGGCACTGCTTTTTATACTGTGTCCCGACAAGTTATTCTTCCAGGCGCTACCTTGACCAGCTTCATTGCTGACCCCTTTTCTATCTGGTTTCTGGAAGCGATTCGCCACGTGATGTGTTTACAAGCTGCAGTTTTCTACCATCTGTGGTTTGCTAATGGGACGTGGCTTTGCTGTAAGTTGGTGCTGCCAAAACAATTAAAACAGGGCGTCTACCTTACACAAAGTTTTCGTCATACGGCTAAACGCACCTCACTAATTATTTAATAAAATGTTGCCTCACAAGTGCTTATGGAGAAATCCACTCAGTTTTGTTCAAAATTGCGCCTCACCAACCTCTCCCCACAGCCCAACTTGCGTTTTTTGTAGAACGCTTCTAATGGCAATGTCAGGCGCCTGCCAAGCAGTTGGTTCACGCTCGGATATCCACCAAAATCCCGCTCCATCTGATGAACTAACCAAAGCGTTTTCGCCGCGTACCAATCCAGCACCGCAAGTCCATCGTTATTAGGGCAAATGGCAATCATCCGTCATGACTCTATTATCAGAAACAGCTATTGCCGAGCCTTTACAGCATCGCAACTTCATTTTTGTATCACTGACGTTGTCGCTGTCATTCCTGTTGCGTTGTATGGACTTGCTGTACCTGCCTGTGTCATCGTTGCGTTAGGTGCCACTGCCGAGTCGGCCGGTGGCTACAATCGCCGAACGCGAAGACTCAGTGGCCAAAAACCATAACAGCGACAGTCGGCGAAACTCCCTAACGGAGACAGTGGCCGCAATCGAGCTGTCGGATTCGGCGGCACCGTCGGCCGCTGCGGCCCCCATCAAGCTGACTGCCTGCTGGGAGGAGCGTCAACGCATCTCGCTCTCGCGCGAGCGGCGCGCGGCGAGAATTCTCGGCATCGTCATGGGTGTGTTCGTTCTCTGTTGGTTGCCCTTCTTCCTCATGTACATCATTATGCCATTCTGCGAAAGCTGTGACCTATCGCCCGAGTGGGCCAACTTCATCACCTGGCTGGGCTACATCAATTCTGCGCTCAATCCTGTCATATACACTATATTCAACAAGGACTACCGGAAAGCATTCAAAAACCTGCTCAGCGGAAAGGTGTGCTGGAAAAAGTTGGCCGGCTCGGCATTCGTTTGATGCGCGCCTGATGATGTTGCCGAGGCCGAGATAGACGCAGGGCAGAAGCAAACAAAGCAGCCAGGGCGAAAGCAAACAAGCCAGCAGAGCTCATCCTGAACGACGTATTCTCTATAGCAGTATGCGATACACTTGTTGTACGAGGGTGTACCTATAAGTGGTTAGGAACGAGAAATGTTATTAGTTTTGTGCGTTAGACTCCATTGGCGCGGTTCGGTCAAAAGACTGAGAACAATGCTGTACATAGTTATATACATATATAAATACACGCATAATACACTTGGACGTCCTTCATCTCTCTCCCTCTCTCCCTCTCTGTTGTACTAAATATCACCTAACGCTCACCGAAAGGAGAGAGAGAGAGGGGAATTGGGCAGGGAATGGGCACCTGGTCTAAGTGTATGAACGAGTTAAAGAAGGATTCGTAAAAGGAATTAAATACATGCCAAGACTCGAAGCATAACGTTATTTGCATTAAAGCAAACTAAACGAAACGAAATGTCCCTGCCGTCCGCTACCGTTTCTCACTAATGTTTTGCGTCACGTAGACTCGGATGATCTTCATTTGATATCCTCCAATGCGGGAACGCTCACAGGCACACGTGTAGTACATGAAAAACTGAGTGGCTTTTGTTGTAGTTAAGGAAATGGTAAGTAAGCGGTTAGATTGGAGGCACGAAATACAAGTCAGAATGAAGAATAGAAAAGGGGGAGAGAACAAGGAATTGATAACTGACGTTACAACGGTAAATTCTAAACGGACAGATAGCGCTAATCTTATTGTCGCCATTGAAGTAAAATCAAGGATTTGGACACATTCTCTAATAACAATTCTGTACAGAACACTAGCAAATCGGAACTGAAAAGACAACTATAAGAACGAGTGGTGCAACTCGACGTTAAGGTAAGACAACGGAAAAATTATCTTCAATTTAGCTATATACATATGTAGATAGTGTCACCTGCTAATACATCGTGATACCGTGATATCAACAACTGTGATTGAACATAAATCCCTAGAGGGTCGCAGCGGTGACCGTCCCCTGTGTATGCGGACATGCATCCTTCAACCATCATTGCAGTATTGTGTATGTACGAACGCACGAGAGGGTCTTAGAGGCATACCGGTTAGTGTACAGACTAGGCGTATGTAGTAGTTATATTGAACTTGCCTCCTATGAGAGAGAAAACAAGATACAGAGAGTTCCTTCTCCTGCTAAACGAAATGCGGTAGACGTGTATGGTCTTGAGTTGTTTTCCATTGGCGGAACTGTAGCTTCTCACAATGTGACCAGAACGAACGCGGTATGAAAAGGTCGCCAAGTGAAGATGCATGCATTGAACAGGGACGCTTTCCGAAGCCTTTCCCGTATTTCCTTCACCCATCGTTTTGGTAGAGGTAAGACATTTGCAGCGGTAATAGACACGCCTTAAACAATCGTAGACAATTCCTACAGCACCACCAATATACGCAGCCTACAAGCTACACGTATCACGAATGCACTTGTTGACAAACGCTTATTCATTTACACAGTTTACGAAAATCACACAGTGTTGCAGGTGGCTATAATTTTTTATCTATTCATCACAGACGCAGATACAAAACACGCCCACACATACGAGTGGATCGCGTCTACGCACGTCTACATCGTTCACGGTTAAACGAAGATCTGTGAGAGACACAGGTCGAAAGTCAAGCGACGGTTTAGGAAACATAGAATGATGAATGAGCACAAATGTGATGCTCTAAGAACCGGAGACCTAAACTTGAAATTAGGTCTTACGTGAAAAATCGATGAGCCGTAAAAGCAAGCCAAGCACACTGATACACACAGACCTAGAACGAAGACACGCTGACACGAACACTCAACATACAAGCAATGCCATAACTTAATCTACGGATTTATCTCAGATTGTTAAAGGCAAGCTGCTCTCTCTCTTTCTTTCTTCCCGTTCAATCCATTCATATGCACCATGCTTACACCTGTGTTTCCTACTTCTTAGATTCACCCTAGGGCGTGATTGAACCGCACAGGTCGACAAACACGAACAAGAGTCATAGGAGCCGGAATGCGGAATTCAGGAAGTGAAGGAACTCTAGTGACAAAAGCTATTTCCATCGGCGGTTAGTACGCCGGCGTGATGCTACAATGTGTACCTATTACAAGATTAACTACTACGAGACAGGCTTACTCTATAGACATTTATTGACGGAGAAGAAAGAGCGATCACAGCAGTAACAACAGAAGCCGAAATAAGAACAGCAACAGGAACTGCAACAACACTATTAACAACATGAAACCAGCTACCCACTTATATTACGAAAAACATAACGAGGCGGTGATGACCGATAAATACATTAGGTAATGAAATAGTTCACGCCCTAAAGGCGTTGTACAATATGCTAACAGTGAGTGGTAATTCGTGTTTTGTGGTGTCAAAATCAAGGGATCAACCGAGATTCTTAGCATCGACCACGGTTAATGACGGTGCGAACGTTTTAATCGTTCGGTAAAAATCCAGGCTCGATTGCATTTGTAGGGGTAACGCATAGCCTTTTTGGATCCAGTCCTTAGATGCGAATAGCGGCGGTGTATGCGCTAGTGAATTTACTACTGAAGCTAGTGACGCATTCTTTTGTACACCAAGAATGTTCATTTTCAAAAGGACATCAAGGAAACGTCTAGCGGCCACTATAAACATTGGCTGCATACGGATTTAGGTACTTCTACTGTTTCTTTAAAAATTGCAGAAAATACCTTTTGTAATCTCTTACTTCTATGATATTATAGCGTTGCTAGGTTTTTCTATTTGCTAAATTTTACTCGAGTATTGAGACCTGTTTTATGTTGGCTGGATAAGTGCCCGACGAGCAAAATGTCAACATTTGCTTACCGTGGACTCGAATCTTGCTCATCTATTGCGCATCTCAACTCGTTGTAGGAAGTAAACCTACGACCTTCCGGACCAACACAGTAAAGTGGGGGTGGGAGCATGTTGGTCGAGAAAATCACTCCAGATGTGCCTAAGGGCGTGGACACACATTCTTCCATCTATGTTATCCTTCCCTCCCCAATAGGTTCTGTGTCGATTCATCAAGGGCGGGGTGTAGACCCGTGATGGATCGACGCGGGGCGTTCAGTCCGTATAGGGAATGACTCAACTCAGAAAGACGAATGACGATGAACTGCTAGCAGAACCGCTACCATCGGACGCATCCCAGGCCAGCAAGGCCTCTCTCTATGAGAATCGGACTAGCGAAATCTGCCCAATTGTAGGATCCACGGACGCTCTGACTCAATCAAAGACATACGACAAAGCGACTAGCTGGCTAAACTACTTGCACATTGGTGAGGAGCAAAATAATTCGAGGACGGGCAAAATGATTGGTGGTCTTCAAAAACCACACATATATATATATATATATATTTTTCCTCCGTTATATATATATATATAACGGAGGAAAAATAGACCACCAAATGGGTGTTGTTACAGAAGATCCTCCTGTATAGTTTGAAATGTTTTCTCTACCCATACTTTTGCTTGGGTTGTGCGTGCAAGATCGGGTATCGAATGATGTGCAGGTAGTTTCTTTTGGCATCTGTCTATAGTAAGCGCCAAAGCAAAATAGAGAAAATATACAAATTCCGTGGTGTAGACAGCAATTTGCATTCATAACTCGCGGAGCAGCGTCTGAAATGCAGATTCATACAAACGAGTTCAAACAGAAAAAGCGACTTCAGCAAGTAGCAAGATCGAAGGCTTATCTGAAGAAGTTCAGTCATTCGCCATGGGTTAGAGAAAATATTTGTGTTGCTTACCGCGAAAGTACAATAAATAAAGATACTAACATATGTAACATATGTGTACTTGATGATCTCCGTTGTTGGATGGAATACACTCGCTAAGGGAGCTCTGAGATTGACTCCTCATTAAAAATACAAAGCCAACACATACATACACACTCGGGCACCCCAAAATCGTCATCTATGCCTCGTAAGTTGTTTGACAATTCTACTGCGCCAGGCTTGATACGAATGTTTGTTGTTAAAACGAAGATTACTGCACTAAGTGTCAATTTGTGAAAACGGTGACACACAAAAGGTGGCATGACGAGTAGCAGCGACATTTCAACACAGACAAGCCAAGCAACTAATAGGAAACAAACACGCAAAACTCTACATATTAAACACAACAGATATACGAGTGTAAATAAATAGATGACTCATGTGCATCACTACTTATGTTAACGAGCAGCAGAGTTTAAAAATCACCCAGGTGCACACACACACACACACACACAGACACATCAAGATGCACACCATTCCTATATAGAAGAAGAAAATCAAAATCGTTTGAGAGTGAATATGAAAAATGGAATAAGAGAAGGAAATAGAGAGAGGGTAACATTGTTAAAAGTGTGGAAAGGGCTACTCTCATTTCTCGCCCATCCCTTAACTAGAATGGAAACGATATAAATGTAATTAAAAAGCAATGAGGTTATGAGTCGTTATAATAAAGTATAATCTATTTCATAATATATCATGACCTCATTTTTTAGGTATTGCAATTACATTAATACATTGCGGCACAGCGCTTCTAAAGGCAAATATTTATACATAAAACGTTTACACATAGCGACTGGCTTTGCTGTCTTCGCTATCATTCGCTTTCACAGACAGGTTTATACCTATCGTTTACCACTCGTTCAGACTTGTCAGTAGCACAAGAATTATATATGGCACCGAGTACTGAAGACGGACACTGTGTTATTAAACCATGCCCTTAAGGACATAACATCTTTGAATGTTGGGCACATTTTAATATTTTGTAATGACGGATTTCCCAAAGATATATTTTAGTAAACCTCGTTCGCCGGGAAAAGAGAAGAGGAGGTCATGTTTACAAGATGATACTATACGATATACGTAATAAGACTGAGGAGTGCGTTAAGCAAGTATTGCAACGATAGCGAGACAGCTTTACTGTCGCTTAGTACAATTGTGTATTCGTTATGAATTCAAGTATGAAAAATGAAAAATTGAATGATAACCTTGCTTGCTGTTTAAATGTAGAGAGTGAGGCATAGTTCACAGTCAGCATATTACGATAGCATAGAACCTGTTATTTTAATTGCTAGATTTATGCGAATAGGCGATCCCGAATTTAAAAACAAGAGGGTACTCAAAATGTTTCAGGGAAGCATACGACTAATCTAATAGTGTCGAGCTTAATTTAAACCATTATGTCACATACGCCTTTACATTTAGTCAACCGGCAAATTTATAGATATTTCACAAAGCTAGGAGATTGAAACAATGGGTGCGGCAAGAAAAAGGAAAAAGAAGGGAATAAGGTAGAAAAGGCCGTGAGCTGGAAACGCTGAGGAGTAAAATATGGAATGAATTTGGGAACGAAATGTTCTGAGGGTGAGATAGCGTATCGAATCGGATAGAATAACGTATAAATGATACGGGGATGAGACTGAATCTTGTATTTGAGCGCAGGAAAAAGCCAGTACCACACTGTAACTAAGTAAAGATAAAGAAAGGGGGAATATTTGAGGGGATGGAGAATACAGAAAAAAGCGGGAGAACTGAAGGCTCAGCAAACGGACGAGATAACGAGAACTAGTTAGAGACATCATCGATACCTCACTGGACGTTCTCTAGTTATTGGTTCACGCCGGAAAAAACATTGATATCAACTAACATTGTGTTACTTGGTAGCTCTCCTAGTTTTTACAGATATTAGTGGACCAAAGCATTTACCAATTGTAAATACCTTTTTTTGAGGGCTATTGAAAATGGTACGTCTTAAAAAGGGCCATAATGCGTCATTAACTTAGATACAAACTATAACTCAAGAAAGTTAAAAAACATGTGACACTGTTTAAGAGCAAATCAAGGCAGATGTATTATACAACTAATTGCTATATATGAACTATATAATCGTAAAAAGTATATAATTCATAAATCGTCAAAAAAGCGCGGAACAAGATCACGATTGAAGACGGCTAATTTGCTATATATATATATATATATATATATATATATATATA
>MNPL01001767.1:0-21241 GCA_002081605.1 Tropilaelaps mercedesae
ATATATATATATATATATATATATATATATATATTGCGCACCATTATAAATTATAACTGGACGTCACTACGTTGATTTACATTTAGGCATGTTGCGCTCGAACATGATAAGTTTAGTTAGCGCTGTTTTCTTTTAATTAAACAAGAAAATTATTTTTATGTTCGGAGATGGGTCGAAGAAGGATCGGCGGACGAGATAGTGAAACGTCTGTGTCGTGCCATGAAAGAACAATGTCTCGATTGGGTATACACGGGTTGCGCTTACTATGTTTTCTCCCATGTTGTTAGTGGTGTTCGATTCGACAGAGGATTAACGGCAGTACTCACCCAAGAAAAAACACCACCTTCCTATCAATGATGAACCAAAAGAGTGGCCTCGTGCTGTTGGCACTTGTGGCAACAACTGTTTTGGCCGCTGACAAAGTGCAGATTGAAACACTAAAAGTTGCCGAAAAGTGCGATGTGAAATCGAAAAAAGGCGACCAACTTTCCATGCACTACACCGGTACCCTGGAAAAGGACGGATCTAAGTTCGACTCGTCGCTTGACCGTGGCGAACCCTTCAAATTTCAGCTTGGCGTGGGACAAGTGATTAAAGGTGCGTTTGAATGCCGATTTAGATGTGTTTCCTTATAATTACAATGTATAGCATTAGCTATAATTGCCGCACTTGATGTAGACGTTTTGCTGGAAACAGGATCGCCTGACCCTTCGTTCATCAAACCTATTTACTACGTGCTCCTGATCATGCTTAGCCCGTGGCAAGAAGAAAAATGCAATCATGCGCTGCCTGTCATGAAATAAAATACTGAGTTCAATAACCTAAGATTGTTACTGAAGAAAACAAAGCGTCCCTTTGGTGCGACCTGTCAACATTGCCACACCTAACCTGCTTCGCCTTTGTTGTGCCCGCGTTCTTTTAATATGCTGACATCAGCCGTTATTCAGTTTTTACCAGCAGGTAGAACAATAGCATATGATTATTAAGGGACGGATGACTGCTATGATCCAGAGAGCTGCCAAGTTGGAAGAAGTAATAGCCTCATCTGAAACTTTCGCAACTGAAATTGCGAATTACTCTCTAGTGAACAAGCTGTAGGAGACTGTAGGAGGCTATAGGAGAACAGGCTATAGGTGTACACAATTCAGGCTCTGTGGTGTCAGAGAGATTGCTTTCAACTAGTCGCCGCTCAAATGCAAAGGATAAGATTCTGGGTGTCCCGACATTTACGGCCAGCTTTACTGGGTAGCCGACATCAATTCAAGTATAGAAGCATCTGTTTACTCTGTAGCAAAAATACCTTCCAAATTGTCGCGACTGGTATCCAGAAACAAGATAATAGCAAATAAAGTCGGTAAAAAGAGATCGATAAAAAATTGGATTGGGACGTAGACATTAAAATGGTCTTCTGAACAGGTATAAAAAAACATACAGCAGCAATCCGCGGAACCCACGTGGAAGTCCGAATTCAGAAACTAGCAAACCATACGAGGACCAACGATAAATATCGGCATAAATTATATTAAAAGCCCAACCTCTATGAAAGTTCGACAGTCGATGTTCAGTATCCTCCTTAAATTTTTGGTTCATAAAAAGTCGACCTGCAAATTATGAGTTAGACAAGAAACATCCCTTGCATTAGTGTCATTTACATGCTGCTGGTATTCCAGGCTGGGATCAGGGTTTGGAAGACATGTGCGTAGGTGAGAAGCGTAAGCTTACAATTCCTGCTAGCTTGGGATATGGCGAGCGAGGCGCCGGCGACCGGATTCCACCTGGAGCAAATCTAATTTTCGAGGTAAGAACATGCATAACCAGTATGTGGTCTACTTTAAACCTTGACTACTGTTCGTTGTACTCGTATTAGGAGAAGACCAGCTCTCGACATTGCGAGTATTGCCAGTGTTGCATTTAGCTTGTTAATTGTTAAAATTTGTTAATTTGCACCTATACTTTTTAATAGCATGTGAATGGTCCGCGATAATAAAGCCAAGTTGTTTGTTTCTCTCGTGATTGGGATAGGTGGAACTGCTTGCTATCGAGGACGGTCCCAAGACGACCAATATTTTCAAAGATATTGACGCAAACTCGGACAATCAACTATCACGCGAAGAAGTCGCTGCGTATCTTGAGGTAAGTGTTGCGCAGAAAAACTTTGGTCTAAAATGAGAGAGAATTCACAGCTGTGCTTTCATATAATGTTCGCATGTAAAATAGCCATATGCTCGTAGGGCGTGATCGTTAATCGACACTGCGCCCCTTGCGTGAAAAGGAGTTGCGTAGTTATGCGTGGATGGTTGATTATTGTCCGTGTTTGTTTGTCTATGATTAGACTCAGCTACCCGCCGCGCAGGCAGCCGGCATGAAGGACCTTCCCGACACGAAAAAGATGGTTGAGGACATTTTCGACCATGAGGACACAGACAAAGATGGCGTGATATCCCACTCAGAGTTTTCAGGCCCTAAACATGACGAGCTATAGGCGTGTCACTCTAAACCACTACTCATCATGGCAACTATTTCGACCGCAAATGCAATCAATTGACATTCGGCACGGTTTGATGCATTACGGGAGTCTACAGCGCTTGCATGCAGATCTGCTCACCAAAACTGGTTATGAGCAGCAACTACAGTGGGGTCCTGGCTAGGGAAGTTTACCGGAGGAACTAGTAGTTTAAGGACTGCGCCTGTAATTTGAACTTTGCAAGACAAGTTAACCTGTTCCTGTTCTGAGGGTCAAATCGTCTGATTGGTCTGCGTGACGATTAATAAGAAGCAGGAAAGAGGCAATATTAGGAACTGTACGCGTGCAGTGCGCGATAACGGCTACGACGAAATTGATAGCTAAGTCGTACTGGGACGAAGTTACCATCACCCATACGCAATTTCAACGGGGAGCGGTACAAGCTCTGAGGGGAATGTATATATCAATGATACAATTGGATCTAAAAATGAGTACTATGCAAACTTGTGTGTAAAGTGGCTAATATAGAAAGACACTCATTAGAAAAATAAAAACTATATTTATTCTTAGTAGTCGTACTAAATATGACGTGGCAAAGAAGCACTATACTTTGTCTCTCTCTTCAAAAGAGCCTGTTCGTGACGAAAAAAGACTCGAATATGCTCGGATTTTGCAATTGCTTAGCGCAAACAAACCTTGCACAAAAGGTAAGTAATTTTAGAAAATTCGAGTCAAGTAATTTTAGAAAATTCGGGTCAAGTAATTTTAGAAAATTTGAGTCAAGTAATTTTAGAAAATGCGAGTTATGTCAGTAACTTATCTGGCCTTGTTCGGTGAACGTCCGATGGCCAATCTAACCTGTTGCAAAAGATGACGAGTTTTTTAGTCATTTAGCATCTTGACGAAACAGAGAAAAGAGTGCAATATTAGAAATAGTTATTTTAGCTACGGTGGACAGCCTCGCCACGTGGTTGCCCTCCATCCATGGAAAAACTAATTTTTAATCAAAAATGGTCTAGCTTAATTTTACACCTAATCAGTGATCCATATTCCCATATATACACTATATCGTGCTGACCATTTGTTATTAGAACAAACTGTGTTCATTTGGTGACCGTATGCGGTTCCGTGTACAAGAGTAAACACAATGGCAATCACAATCATAATGAAACAAATACGATAGCGGCAAAAAGGTGACTCGGCAATCTAGCAACTGTATTAATAGGAAATTCTGTAGAACCTTTTTGGCCGTGGTAGGTATAAGCACGACGTCAATTTTACACAACATGGACTCTGAAGTGGTTGCCAAGGTGCGCGCTGAACAAATTACTTTTATTGAAGAGCTGTAATGACATTGCATCAGATGACCGTCATTTACAAGTCTACTATAGGAAGTTAATATCACATAGTAGATGTATTCATGAGCTGCTATATGAGGTCGTGACATCGAATTTATAGCTAAGCTTATTTCTCGACATATGCTTCTGCCTTGTGTGGCAAAAGGAAATATGCCTAGAGGGTTCCAGAGGCCACAAACAGCCAAAGCTGCTTCCGTCTAGGTAAATCTAAAGAGCTATTCGACGACGGTTCGTCAGCAGACGTTGTTCGTACCATTGTTAGGTACAGTATATAGCCTCCAATGAGCCATATTTTCAGTTGCAATCTCTTGACCGTATTGTTATGACGGAATAAAAGCGATTATGGTAGGTGATGTGTATATACAAAAATTATAGCGTGATAAATAGGCACCATGAGCTCTTGAAGCCGTACGAAACACTTCACCTAGGCGTTCACGTTAGATCCGTGTATAATTTGCAGCCACTTAATTTCCGTCGCGTTAGCTGACATAGAGGGTAATTTTTCTTTAAAACTTTAATGCCCCTATTAAGAGCCTAGCCTTCGTTTGAAAATGGCCTTTCCAGATTTCGTTATTTACGTATATTTAGCGTGCGGTCTAGGATGTCAAATCAAGCAAAAGATATAATTTTTTTAAGGCTGACCATCAGCCAACATTTAGCGTCCACGGTAGCAGTTCGTGCATTACTTCGTAAGATGGGCCCTATATAAATTTAAATGTGCACCGGCGGGGCTCGAACCCATGCACATACATGTTTCCTCCGGTCGCAGGGTACATACGAATGCACCAAGCTACCGAGCTCGACAATCATGCAACTGATATAAGGCTTTTACTGTCCCTCAGGGAAGCTTCATTCGTGACCAGTTCCTTCTGGGAGCTGCTGTGTCGTAGCAGAAATGGTCCACTTGCCAACAGAACGAATTTCTGCGGAACGCATTCAGCCGCAGGCGCATCCACGCAACGCTAGCTTGCCATTCACCAGATGGAGTAGGTCGTGTATAAACTGCTTCAAGTCCACTAATTAGTTAACAATGAGTAGGCCGAGCAAGAATAGGTCGAGTTCATTTTTTCTAAACGCAATGTATAACTATCCTTTTAGAGACTCTCAGTCTGCCCGGACTAGATCAATACAGTGATGCTTTCACACGGCACATACATAGACACAGCATATCATCACCTAAGCAAATGGGGCCAATTGACATACACGAGAAAACCGAATTGTGTTTCTAAATAGAGAGCATTCAGAGAAAATGCGATTTTATTCTGCAAGTTCGAGATGCCCTTTGACTTTGAATCTTATGTAGCGAAAACGAAAAAAGACTTTGAAAACCTTCTTTTGTATTTATCCCCAGTCTAGCGTCCTCAGTCGTTGAGCGGGAGTCTAAACAGGAAGTCCAACGGACTAGGGGTACGAGGAGTTGGGTAATCCCCGCGAACGATTGGACGAAGTCTTGTCCAAACGTTTCCGGGTGTCAAGGCTGCGCCATCAACGATTTTTACGGCAAAATAATGAGGATAGTTGCTAACAAAAATTTTGTTTTCATAGCGTACCAATCTTAAGCACGCTAGAGCTGGCCGTTTAGACTGTTATTCGTTTTATTTCCTTCTAGCAGTAGCAACTTGATATGCACTAGCGGCGACCTATCGTTACTCAATTGCCAGCATGAAAGTAGCAAATAGGACAGGTAGCCTTGTATCTTTTGGTCCCAAGTGCTCAGCGAGAACTAAGTCAAAGCAGTCTAGCGCCCGTGACGGTTACGAGCTGTGTTTCGTGAGACACGATTCTCTCGAACTAGTAGAGGTAATTGCCTGAACTACATAAGCCACTCCATCCCAGCGAACGCTCCTCACAATATTCGAGATCACGCTTCTTTATACCTCCCTACGCGTTTGTGTTGTCAAGGCTAGTTTGTATGGAGCTATCAAGCTCAGGAACTTCTCTACAGTCATGTGGAAGCCAAGGTACGGCTTGCCTGTTAGCGCTCGTCGGGTACCAAAGGGATACCGCCGAATTCGGTGGCTTATTCTGTTCGCGTGCATCTTATGATCGGAGAAGACACTTAGGTACAGGGGTTCCATTGCCGCCGTGTGCGCATTTACATTTATGGTATACGGCTTACAAGACAATGCAGAAGCGTTACCGTGGACGTTAAATGTTAGGTGATGGTCAGCTCTAAAGGTACCAAGGAAATAAAAGCGGCACAGATCATACCAGGTTTCCTACCGATTTAAAACATCGTACCGCAAAATATATTGTTTGACTTTTAACATCGAAGAGGTCCCAAGCTTACGGCAGGGAGTGTCCAGTTATTTGGTCAGCTCGATTGCGCACAGGGCGAATCTATGCACTCAACATAGATGCAGTCACATGGTAGATAATTTACTAATATTTTCATCTTTATTCATACAGTCGGTTGTATATCCGTGTCATACACAATGATACGATACCGTTAATATTAATCATAATCGTACCAATATCCATAATGTATATTTATAAAGAAAAATTGGAGAGTTCAGAATACATATTGGTGTCCATACGTATGCATATATTTATATACAATCTGTGTTGGTTTCTTCTACTAGAACCTACTTTGAAATATACATCCACTGACTTTCACACAATTATGAATCATTCAGCTCTCTAGCGGTTGCCATTCACTGACCCCCTCGCGAAGATTATACATAAATATACCCATTAAAAGGAAAATTATTCACGCAGAAATGATTACCGTTCTGAGCGAATCAACGCTAACACTACACCAGTGACGATTACTACAGATCACCGTAGGCGAAAATCTCAGTAAAAGTATGCTTGCAAAACGCCACTGCCTTCGATTGGGCAGATAGGAGCAGGAGAAGTTACGTACCGCTTCAGAAATTGCTTTGCGTGCAATTGCGTAACAGCGAAACCAGCGGCAAGAGCAAGCGAAGCGGTCGAATTTAGGCCGGTCAAGTCACCAGTTACTTCTTTCCGGTTATTAGTCCCTGTTCCTTCACAGAGCATTCCCACCCTACATGTCGTTTGTTCAATATCTTTTGTGGAGCAAACGAAATTTGAGAGTAATCCACATAAATAAAAAGTGACTGCCGATGCTACGTGGACGCAAATGGCACATATTGATATTAACCGTAAGCTGGAATGAGTACTAGTATCGGATACTGTAGTAATGATTGATGGCGCCTTTGCTGCCTAAAATGTTGCGTTCGTGTTAAGGCGATTTTAAATTTCGCGAAATATCATTACACAGATTCACATTCACCCATCGGTACATGCTATACACAAGCTGCTAATCGAAAAATCGCAGTTGGTCCAATTATGGATCATCTTCGCAGACGATCTATTTAAAGTTATTTGCTGATTGTGTTGTCACGGGACAAATATCAGCCACGAAAACGACAAGAATTGACATCGTCCAGGTGCTCGATTGACGTGACTCTCGTCATTATATAAATTACCAGGATGTCTTACAACGCGTTCCTTTAAAGAGATCTGTCGTAGTGGAGCTGTTCGTCTTTGCCCGGCGTTCACTTATTCGTTTTTTCACTTTGTTGTGTTAGACATTCTCCCTGTTCTGATTCTACGATATCTTGCTTCGTATGGGTTGTTATAAAAATTTATGCGCATGTTCCACCCGAGAGACGACTATCGTACTATCTTACTTGCAACGACCCCTTACGGGACTCGTTGCCTGGTATGTGCGCCCGAGGTTTTCTTCTGCCGCGTTTGTACCAGAATTTAACCTTCTGATATGTCACGACAGAAGTGCTCATTCAAAAATATTCTCAGAAGAGAGGAGAGAGAGAGAGAGAGAGAGAGGAATCACAAATTCGATAGTAAACATGGTCAAAAATAATTGGTAAGCGTGACGGTTTTTCTCTTTTTCGCTCCAGTGTCATATCTTAGAATTCTTTGCCACATTTTATACCTGTGGGGTTCCTTTTTAAATCGATTTCGAATGAGTTGAGGTCGTTCTCTCTTTCTCTCTTTTTGCCTCATCCTTTATTTCACCCGCCTATCGACTCCGCTCTAAGAGTCTATATGCTCTATACAACCAACCCGAGGGTCTGCCTTACCCATACCCGGTAATGCATTCATAGATATCATATACAGGTATGGACGAGGCTGCTCGTTGTTCGTGCGCGAAAATCAGCCCAGAAGACTTATTCAGATATCCATATTGTCACTGCTGTTGTTGTTGTTGTTGTTGTCCCCACTGGGGAACTGGGCATCGGTTGAATTGTCCTCCGCCATTGTCTGCTGTCGTCTGTTCGATGCAGATGAGGATGATCCGTTGGCTGCTGCTAAATCTGCGGAGTCCTGACTTAGCTCAGAAAACCCCGTCAGCGACTCATCAACGATGCCTGTAAATTTGGCGGACAACAAAAAATGACATAGCGTGATCAACGTAGGGCGCAGCGATGGCGAAAGTGGAATAGAGATCATGGATACGCGCTTTTTTATAGACTAGTGTTTACACGACTGCCATTCCAGACAAACAGAGCGGAGTTTCTTGGGTTGAAAGAACCCAGTGCGATTTTTTGTAAATTATATTAACTGGATAGTAAACTGAAAAGCTTAAAGAAAGTTATCAGTCTACGGGCAATCTCAGGCCTTCACGCACATTTATGCAAATGTTCTACTTTTACGATATAGCGGAATTTACGAAGCGGTACTGATCACCAGCCCTGATAAGCCATGTATCTATCTTAGACGAACTTGATAACACAATAAACATGACAAAAATAGCCTTCATTTAGTTTAGTAGAGAAAACTCGGGTGCTGCTTTTATTTAGCCTTCATGTGAAATATTTCGCACGACGTGGATTTAATTTCTGCGCATGTCAATCTGGCTCGGTTTTTTCAAACATGTTATGCGCTAGAGTTATGCGTTATCTACACCCTTGGTTCTAACTGTCGATTGCGAGGTTAAACTTTTCCTCTAAGGATACATAGATGCTACAACTGCCTATGAGGTTCGAAGTTAGCCTTGTGCATGCATATATCTGTACAGTACATGTATCGTTAACCGCTCACCATTATTGGTTTTTAGCGATGAGCTGGTCACTGGATTCGTCTGGTTTTTCCCATTTCCATTTTCCTTGTCATCGGGTCCACCGCTGCCAGACCCTCCGTCAAGAGCAGCTCCGGTCGGGGTTCCCGTTGGTGGCGTCTGCTCTTTACCATTGCTGTTCTCCTTGTGGCTGCTGTTACTGTTGTCCTTGCTCTCCTGGGAATCGGGACCGGCCTTCTTCGGTTTGGTAGAGTCACTTTTGACGGGAACCCACTTGTAGACCTTCATGGTTGTCTCGCCAATAGTTAGCCATCGTTTTTCCCTAAAAGATAGGACAGAAGAAAAAGTGATTAAAATGAAGGTGGAACCGACTGTTGCCAAGGAGTCGCGCTAGGTAGTCCTTAGATAGTTATAGTCATAAATATACATACACTGCAGCAAGCGTATTAATTTCCAGAAAATAATGTTATGCAACGACTCCGCCATCACCTCTCGATAATGGGGCGAAGAGGGAGATATCCTTCTTTCGTTAGTATTACGCGAGACGAGATAAGATCCTTCCATTGGTTTTACCCATCGCATACCTGCCAATTACCTCCATAAGCTCCATAGACCATTTCCTACAAACTACATTCAGATGATTCGGCTCATTTTTGTGCGACACGGTTACCAGCAGCGTTAACTCATATAAAGACAACTCCAACGCCATGTGAGAGATCGAACAGCTGAGAACATTGACGAAGTGGTTCACTCCACAGTTGTTGACCAGCGTTATTGGCTAACACGTTTGAATACAGATAACAGTCATGTATACAACAATCAGGCAAAAACGAAGCCAAAAACGAAACAGGAAATGGAGGAATTTACTATATTAATACGCTGCAGCAACAAATCCGCTGAAATCGTTATTTTTTTCGCCCTGTGCCATCTGTTCCACGGCCAGATCGAAGAGCCTATACGCTGTACACACACAAACCAATTACGAAGTTCGATCGGTCGTCGCTGACTCGACGACAGAAGCAACGCTGAATTTTCGCTAGACACCTAGAATATTCGACGATCCAACAGCGCCTTTTCCATCTTTCCGAATCAAGCTGACAACAAACCCATAGGCAACATCGCAAGCAATTGAATTATTCCTCTAGAGCGGCTTAGGCCTTGCTATACACTCGGCCCCGCCAATCAACCACTGCACAACGCTGGTTCGGAGTCAGGGCACCGGATCCGACCTGTTCTAAGCAAGAGGCACTCGTACGTACCATTTGCGGACTTTGTCAACGCTTTGCATCACTCGTTTGACATCGTCCTTGGCGCGGCTCCGGGTCTCCGCCACCCGGCGGGACCCCGACCGGGACGACTGCCGACTTGACTCCAGCTTGAAAAACTGTGCCCGCCTGACGAACGCTCGCTGAGTCGATGAGTGTTTGGGGAACGGAACGTCCCGGCCGGCTGTCCTAGGAGGCTCGGTCGCATGCACAGCCACTCGCGCGCACCAAACAGCGTAACGAGAACGTTGCAATAGCAGCCGTAGCCCGGTTAGAGCATGCAAACACTTGATGTGGAATGCTTACAGTCGCAGTTAGGTAAACAGCATTCGTATGACCATCTGCCACACGATGCGAAAAATATTACCAGACAGCGCTCACTTCGGATGCGGAATCAAAATAGGCAGAATCAACAACAATAACCTGGAGCAGACTGCGTCGGAGCGACTGAGCGTTTGTTTACGGTGTGCGCTGGACGACATGGAACAGTTCCGACGATTAAAAGCCAATGTGCGGAACGCGTTAGCTCCGGTCCGCGGAACGCGCCGTATTAAATCACCCAATTAAAAGTACATACCGCACACTGTAAAATCGTAAAGATGATTTTGAGGCAAATACCGTTCATATCAAAGAGAGAACAAACACTGTGAACCATTCGAGCGGTACGTTTAGTTCGGTCAATAGGTTTGGTTCAGGCATTTGCGTTCTCTCTACGGTTAGTCCGCGAGAAAAAATGAGCGCATCATCCGATTTAGCAATCCGATTTAGCATTTAAAGGAGTGCTGTCCATAAATCATTGCAGTGAGCTCAAAGATCTTCGAGATAATCGACAAAACATACGGGCTCAAAATTAAGGTCGTTTTCCCTCGGTAACTTGTTTCACTCTCTCTTGGTTAAATTTGCCTTATGCCGAATAACCTAATTCATACGATCTCAAAAGTGTTCAATAAAAAAAAAGCTTCATTACGAGTTTCAAACTACGAAGTATCAAGTGGGCTTTCGCATAATATTGATGCGACGTCGTTGCCTTCGCTGCTTAGTAAAATAGAATTGAGAATTGCCGGCTCGCGGGTGTTGAGGGTCCGTGAGCTACCGGAAGATCGCGAGTTTATTTCGGAAAATGGTAGCGTGATAATTGCCCACTGTGCTCCGACCTCGGAAGCTCCGGCAGCGACCTGGCGTTCCTGCAGGCGGTAGGTGGCTGTTGTTGTAGAGCAAATTGTACGGATTGCTCGGCGAAGGACGGTTTACGCTTAATGCAATGCTCAACGTGTGTATAACGCGATGAGTCTGAGCGTGAAGAAACTCTGCTGAAGTCTTGGTCCACAGTAGCGGGAGGAAATTTTTGTTCGGATCGTCCTGGGTGGTATGGCTCAGCTTTGACTAAATTCGCCATCTAGTTATACCGTAGAAACTGCCTGTTGTTTACATTCATACTCGATCAAATGTTAGTCGAGAATGTGAAACGTCTGAGATTAAAAGTTTTTCCTCATTTGCCGAACGTATGGAAGAGTTATGATTACGATATCGAAACGGCGCCAGAAGGAGGCATCCAAATCGCCTTTAAGGAACGAGTCAATTGGTGGGGTATCATGAACAAGGAGTCTTAATTAATACACCTAAACAAGGTACGATCCGAGTTACACGCAAGCGGTTTGGTAGACTACGAGCACTGCTCGACCAAGAATTCATAGCTACACCTAGAATGTTATGAACTGGTCCAACACAGTGTTTGGCACATGCTATGACTTTATTCATTTGTCTCCGTTGCATGAATGTATTAAGATATATTAAGGGACCAGGTATTAACCCTACGGCTAGGAGGAGTCGATCTAATGGGTATTGTAGATTTTTGAAAGAGAAGATGAGTATCATTCTTTGATGTAATGAAATAAGCTAGGGTGCCACTTGCCGTGTGTGTCACTGTTTCCGAAATTTACACGAAACACATAAGGCATAGCTGACTTCGGCAAATACCCCAGCCTCAAGGCAAGGCGCGCGTGATCGATGCTTCGTGGTAAAAAAATGTTTAACAAAACATTATTATTAGCATATATTATTAATATTGCATTTATTATTAATGTTAGCATCGTTGACCGGAATGAGAAGGTAGCACAAATGTGTCGTATATTACTCTTTATTTGGCGTGTGCACGTATATTTAACGTTGAGCTGTTCCCTGCTTCTATTTCTTCAAGGCGGTCTCCTGCGGCTCAACTCGCCGTCCTAAGCGGAGATGCTTCATAACGTTTTTCAGCTAACTGTAAGTGTATAAAGGTGGTCGCTACTTTATCTGCTTTCATTGTTAAACATTATTGTGATATATCAAACATTATCGTGAATGCTTCGTCTTGAATCCTCCAGGGCATGTATACGCTGAAAACGCGTGTTCTTCTCGCTGACTCCATCATTCTTACCTTTACTTAGTCTAAATGCAACGCTCAGCATCTATCGATCTCTAGAGACGTATTCTGAAGCTTCATAAAAGCCAAATCCATACTTTCAGGTTGGTGTAATTCTGGTGCTTCTAGTGTCCGCTCAAACTTCCGATTTAGGCTCGGTGACGAACGTATTGTTACTTTATGAGACGCTCTGTCCTGGCTGCAGGATGGCAATAAGTAATGACGTACCGAAAATTATTGAGAAATTCGGCGGCGACATCTTTTTTAGGTAAGGAGCGAGGCTACTTATTTCGTTACGTAATGAAGTGCCTATTGCGAGTTAGTCGCAAGTGCGACTTGAATATTTTCACTGTTTACCTAACGTATTCACGAGTATGTGTGTATCAAACGCAGAATACGGGTACAATTTATTGATGTATTCTTATGTAGCAAACCTACAAACAACTAAGTTTATAAGTTTGTGTAAATATAAAACTGGGTCGCCGTTCTCAGAAGAAATGAATGTACTCTATCGGTAACCATTAAGCCGATTGAGCGAAGGGATTCGTGCGATGAAATTGTACCACGGACGTGAAGCTTGGAACGTGCCCATGACGTGTCTTGACAGGGGCATGGAGTGCAGAAGTTCTGGCTAGCTCTTAACACCTGCGTCGCTACACCGTTTGAAGACCGATCAAACGGTGCAGTGCTACGAGAGCTGGAACGGCTTCTACTCACATTTACTTTTACGATTTAAGGGCAGCCTCGTCCCGTACGGGTTGGCCGATGTGAAGATCGGACCCGCGGGCGACCTGAAATTCTACTGCCACCACGGACCTGAGGAGTGCAAGGGTAATGCGTGGCACGCTTGCAGCCACCTCTACATGCGGCCTAAGGTGCAGCAATGGCCGCCGACAATCCGTAATGCGATCACATTGAACAATGCATGGTTACTACTCGTCTAGACAGATTACGATTTCAAATCGCTGTGAATTGTTGGCCTTGACAAATGACCGCAAACGAAACGCGTTCCCCGGTGGATGCGTCGACCGATGCATTGCCTTTAGTGAAAGTTCAGCGGTCAAATTTCGTCCGAGTGGTCCTTCGCAATTGAACGTTGAAAATGGCGAAATTTATGATAGGGACATGTCATTGATTAGGTTGTCAATTCTTTATTTAAGATACTGATTGCTCTTCATATATTCGTCCTGACTTGAAAATTGGGGCCGCGCTTAGTTCGACAAATAGCGGCAATAATAACTAGTTTTATGAGTTTTCGTAGCTTTTTGGTTTTTTTTTAATTATGAGTTGTGCGTGATTGCAGGAGCGTCTTGAATACGCAATATGTACGATGTCTGGTGATAGGAAACAATTGCTGAAGGCTCTTAGGAAGGTGAGCTTGAACGTTGTACCCTATTTTCTAATGTTTTGTTGAAAAGCTGATTGAGTTGATTTTGTGGCATAGAATTTGATTCTACTATAATTACTTTCAATATTCATGTACACAAGGTCTGGTCGAGTATATACAGATTTTTGTCATTATTATTATTATGCATATTTAACCATGAGCTGAATGCACAGTCATTCTAATAGACTTGGGTTCCTCTCGAAGCACACGAAATATCTTCTATACACCGTATTGTTTTCGTTAAATATTTAGTGTACAGATTCTGCAATGGCTGCCAAGTTAAAGGAGTGCGCTGAGGGTCCTCAAGGAACGGCGATTGTTAAACTAATGGCTGATATCACCCAGACAGCGGGAGCGGCTGTAAGCCCCAAAGACAACCTCATCCCGTGGACTCCTTACGCTTTCATCGATGGGGTAAGCCCATTTAGCGGCTGGACATTGGAAATATGTGCTCTATTTCATTTACCCGAAGGCTCAGTCGTTTCAAAAACTAGAGAAGTATTCGCACGTGTTGACTAAGACGAAGACGATATCATACTGTATAAAATTACAAGGAAACGTTCCATAGGGCAGGAGACTACGAAAGAATATATAAAAAGTATCGGAGAAATTCCTGCTAGATTTCCCAGCCAGCTATGTCGAAGAAGCGGTTTATTTGAATATCCCCACCACGTCGGATATCACTAGGTAAATTTCGTCGATATTTTCCAATTTCCATATTCATGCGCCAGGCCATTACATGTCGACATGGCTGAAGCTATCCGACTCAGCGAAAAATGCACTGAACAAGAAACAGTCCCTAAAGCGCTGCGCACGGAGCTATCATCTGGCGGTTTCATCTTTTCGATTCGATGTCGAAAAGGGATACATTCGCTCTATGACTGCCAATAGCTTTCTAGTTGGACAGCCAGTCGACATCAACTGAGCGTTGCTTCTCTGTTTTCAGAGTCCCGAGGCGGAGTACGGCGAAAACCAAACTCTTATCCAGTTAATCTGCAAAAAGGCCAAGAATCGGCCTCGTCAGTGCAAGCACTAACGGCAGAGTAGACAGGGGCCCAGTCGGATCGTCCAGAGCAAGATTGCCAAAATAAATGCTATTAGATGCCAAAATAAATGCTATTGGATGCCAAAATAAACGTATGACATCAGTATGTAACCCTAAAATATCCGCGTTGTTGCTTTAGCTCCTAGGTTATACGCGCACACTATGCTCGACGAAGATGTTTTTACAGTTCTTTAAATTTTTTGTCGCCTAAACCTATGATATCGAAAGAATTCGTGTCTGATTCCAACCACGCAACGTTGCTTTTTCTCTGAAATTCCTAAGCAGAGTTCCCGAGCAACCCGATTGGGGCCAATTCACTAGTGCGCCATCATAAACGCGCCAAAGTGCGCGTTTTGGATGTATTACTGTTGAGAACTGGCCTCGAATCGGTTCGAGAGGGGAAACGTCAATAATAGAGCACATATTAGGCATACAAACAACATGTATCGCCAATAAGGCTCGAACTGGATTTTCTCTTCCAGGCGCTTTCTGTCCTGCTCCCAATGAACGCGAATGCTACAAGCTGACACCCCATATTGATGAGTCGAGATAGGCAAGTCTCGCAAAAATGCTATTCTGCTGTGACCGTGTACTGAAGATTTTGTTTCTTCTTTCTGTTGACAGAAATGTTTGTAATTCCCTGGCTAATCTCGTGCACCTGAACACGTCCAAAGCAGTCGGCGAGGAAACCTGGCCATCTAGTTAGTCTCCAAATCTCTGTTTCCTATCTATAACGGTATTATGTCCTTGTCATCGTAGACCAAAGAGGTCGATCAACGTAGCTATGCAATCGGCATCCAGCAGTTAGGCTGCACACATGGGGGCCACGTCCATATTCCCTTAACACGACGCGTACGAGTACATATTGTACTGTCATTGTTGCCATATTATTCGCTAATGCCATGGGTCGATATGAAGTGTGTTCAAGACATGCGAGATACACAACCCAAAGGGCTCATACGCTGCTGTGGAAGTCGTGGAATTGACAAGCGCAATGCAACCCAAAGCCGTGACGGAGGTTTGGCAAGTTTTATACCCTGCCGCCAAAGATACCGAGGCGAGCAACTGCATTTGTCACTGGTAAACGTCGACTTGTTGCCACGTACGCTACAATATAACCGAGGCAGTGTTTCTCATAACTAGCCAGACTGCTAGCGAATTTTTAGTTGGTCCAAAAATTTAAATTATTTAAATCGACTTAGTTTTTGGACGCAGGTGGAGACCCAAAGGCACGTGGCTATATTCGCACTCCTAAGAAATGATTTCTCGTACACATCGACTACCTTAGGCATTTGAAGTTATTGCAAAACTATTTTGTTAGATGGCAAAATAAGAAACGTTGCAAAGTACGGGTCAAAAAAATTTCGGTACTAGCTAAAATTCCAATACACATTGCCAACTGTAAGAAACTAAATATATTTATTGAAACATTCAACATGTGTTATATATATATGGTTTGATTTGTAGAAACTGGCTTTCTGGACGTCTCAGCCTACAGCCATTAGCGTATTCTTGTCACCGCTCATTTATGATCAGTGCTCATTTATGACCAACGCGTGTACACTGGGTGATAGCCTACATTGAATACGTTCTTCTACAGCCGGTATAAGCAACCGCATTGTATACCGGCTGTATGGGGTGACTCAGTCCACTGAAGTGTAGGCCTTTCGTCTGCCCACGAGAAAATGAACGGCCCTTTTCGCTGCCCTGTTAATCCACCGTCCGTGAAGCTTTCCTTGATAGCTGTCGAGGAAACGCGTGCGCGATATATACATGGGCTGAGTAGTTTGCTATCCATCAGCTCCAATACCTGTAGGCTTATAGGTGACGATCATCTCGCTGAAAACATCATAGTTGGCATGACAGCTATGACCACTACTGAGGTAATAATTAGACAGATGCAACCAGGACAGGGCAGGTTGACGAAGGCTGAAGATGCCCCGAAGCGAGGCTGACGCTGATCTTTAAATGCTTTGGGGTGCTCCAGCGGCAATAGCGTCTGGCCAGTTGGCACTGTAAATCAGAATGTCGTACAGGGTTCCGTTGAATAATCGGCGATCATTTTGAGATCAAGGAATTAACCAGGAATACTCGATTGGATTACGTGAAAAATTCACTACAAACCACCGTTCCGATTTTGGACATCAAAAACTTAACCGGTCGGATACATAATTATATGTTCGGCGATTTACAGCACGATATATAATGATATAAATGATGTGCTTGTTTTTGAATGCAGTGTCACCCGTCTCAAAAGGGAATTTCAACGAATTTTTAGCCGAACAATTTAGGCTCATAGATATATACACAGCCGTCGTACCCGGGCTTCCAGCGTAAAACTCATTTATCAGGACTGTAGAAAATAACCATTAATCAAATCCGCACTGGAAACTCCGCGAATTCGTACCAAGCCTGCGATTGGAATCGATGTGTCTTCTTTCTTCCGTGTTGACCGGCCCGTCAATCTCCCGATCGCGCACTCCGGACCTATACCGGTATCCGACTCCATATATCGACCTGTGATGTTGACCCGTTGGCTGAGTGGTAAACGATGTTTCTAACAATGATGAGTTGCTACCTAGGTTCTCCGCTATGGGGTCCACTCCAACCTGGGCCGTCGCGACCCCTGATTCCTGCGATTCTGTCCGACCATGTACGCTTCCTTGATCTGAAATTGATGGCCGTGAACACAGAAATGGAGCCCCTAGCGTCAAATTACATTTAACCACACTGTCCATTTTACTGTTATATACATGGTGATCCCACCAGATCAGGTTCCGGTCAGCTTATCGAAAGCCCGTTCAATAAAAGAGTCGTTTGTTCCCTTATTAACGTAAGCAGACTCCATCAATAATGAAAACCAGGCTTACCGGCGAATGTGGCCGACGGTTGTGGTGGTTTGCAGCAGATCTTAAGAACGAGTCTCATATTGTGCTCCCTACAAGCGCCGCCGCGTTCCTGCATGAGGCCGTCAGGACGGCCGCTCGACGTCGATATGAGAAAATAGTCCCGGCCGGGACGGAATTCATGGCCTCCGGGTTGCGGCGTAAAAGACCTGTGGCACATTGGCCCCACCCATAAACAGATGAGGAGTAAAATTTCAATATATGGTTAACAGGGGCGGAAATAAATCGCAAAACCTTATACGATGAACGGGTGGCATCTTACTACTTATCATAGTACAAATAACTACTAGTACAATCAGAGACTTGACAGTGGTCGGTATTGGACATGACATAGGTTAAAGTGCATGTACAGCGTGAAAGCATCTATCTTCAATAGCCGATATAATGCAAAATATTCCCTCAGACGTTTTTTCCATACGCTTGCCCGGGGTCAGGCGTCGACAATTCTTCTACAGGACATCCACGACATCCCGATACAGATGACGGGAGCAGCGATTCTCGGGACGGTTACAACGATAGGTTCATGACGACGCGAATCTTTGCATGCAAATCACGAATTTGTCTGGGGGCATTGGACGGCCCAATAATAGCCACCTTGAACGCCGCTAGGTTATCAGCATACTTTCCGCAAGAATCATACCGAAAGGTCACTGTGTATGTAATCGCTCTCCCGGCCTCGCCATAGCATTTAGCCAGTGGCCTACGCTTTGCCGGACTCCCCAGCAAAGTGCACGTTTGATATTCGCGCTGGGAGACGAGATATATTATGTATGACTCCATAGCGATCGCCGGCGTTCCCGCAGCATACGAAGGACATATCAGGTCCACCTGTGTACGAGCCAAATTTGGTTATCATCTGTCATAGATCAGAAGTCAACTGCATTGAGGTGGCGCTATTGTCCCCAAGAACGCTGTGAGGGTTCGATTGTCGATAATACAGATACTGTATATTATTATTATTATTATTATTATTATTATTATTATTATTATTATTATTATTATTATCAATATTATTATGATTATTATGATTATTATTATTATTATTATTAGATGCCGTACTATTGATGATGATCGCGAGTTTAAATAGTTTTAGCCAAAACATCTACCCCTTACATAGGACCATTTCGCCTGTCGCCCATTTCTTCTACTCGAACAGACGTCGAATATTACAGATCCGAGAAACACAATTGAAACAATGTATGTCTCTCTAATCTTCAAATGGAGCCGGCTTTCATCAAATATAGAAAAGAAGACACCGACATGGGTCGGCATTATTGGGCGAACCTAACCGGAAAACTACGAAAAGTTCTGAGCCGTTAATCATGTATTTATAACATCAACGGGTGTCGCCATTAACAAGATCCTGCCCACACCATCTAGGAGAATACCTAATACCTGGTCGAACTCAAAAGGCTGATTTCCTCTGTTGACGTCGATGATCTGATCGGTGTTATCGATGCGAAACCTAAAAACGAGCAAAAGCCGATTAGTAGAGTCCATTGATGCAATCCTACGAAATACAGATCTCTCCCAATAGACGCATTTCGTCGCGCTAAACGGTTGCGTCATTAAAAGGTCTTGGAAACAGCCTGCCTGCCTACGATTCAACGCATTATTGTCGACTTTCTCCCCATATAGAAGGAATAGCGGTACTTCTGAGTTGCTGGGCTAGCGGTATACCTTATATTACCACTAGCTCCTCGCGGCTGTACTACCTCGCCGCGAAGTTGACACAGCTTGGCTTACGTCGCCGTCTATATCGATATGTCGCTAGCGCGTCTAAAAAATCGCAAAATAAAGACCCTTTGTATATTCGTTTGCCACAGAGACAACCCAGCGCGCAAACAACACCTATTCACTGGACACCTGTACGCCAATCGCTCATTCCGGTGGGCTACTTTGTTCCACCTGACGGCGACCCATTGAGACTCCGCCGACAATTCTATGGCAAGCAAACGCCTCGCGAAATAGCCCGCCCGGTCCGTTTTTACGGTTTCTTCGTGTTACGCACACTCGTTATATCTGCTAGAACATATTTTGGTTGGCGGTCTGGACGGATTCCTCCACCAGCTAGCCATCGTCCTTCGTCAGATGAACGAATTGTCTTCGCTCTTCATCGTTTGTTCCAGCTCGGCCAACCCTGATGCTGAAAATGCAGAGCTGCGATGTAAAATGTGAAGACGTCTGATGAAGCTAGATCAAGCGTTTAGGACGACCTGAGAGAGATGGCCGTGCGATTTCTTCCCCGATGTGAGCGTCGTATCCAGCCGACGAAGGCAATGCCTCTCTAGGATCTACAAGTTTCAAGAGATAAAGTCGCAACCGTTCTACGGAGACGCGTGCAGCCAAGCTGTACATATATATATATATATAATCGTGATTTTGCAAGGCAACGTCACGACTTTTCGCACTATCGACTGAGGGGAGGTCATTAATATAACGCCATTGTTTGAATATCCTCATTTACGGCCTCCCGATGAGTTCTGACTTTTGTAGTGCGGATTGCAGCGCGAATGAAAATACTGGCACACGTTAACGTAACGGGGGCACTTTCGGCTAGCACACTGGGGATTGCAGCACCGAAGATTACGTTTTAGCTATTGACCCGTAGTACCTCTTGACGGGCATTTTGTAGCGTTGATCACGCAGATGTTTGCAAGGTTGATGTAAATAGGCTAATGGTTCACATAAAACGGTCAACGTTAAGTGCAATTGTCTATCTGGAACTTCAGCATACTCGACACTATTTGACTGCAATAGAACATGCTATATGCTACAAATGTAGCAACTGCATGTCCATCAACCCTAGGATGTCGGCGTACTTTTCGTTTTCGAGAAATTGACGTTGTAAAGTTCGAATTCGGTTGGGCTCGGGGCCTTGATTGCCTAGGTTGCTGGATTCGAGTTCGAGAAAGCTGGCGGCGTCGAAGATCTTTTTGGTGTAGTGAGATTTTCTGTCATGATGATTTAAACGACGAATAATAAAAAACATAAGTACTTCTCAAGAAACTGACCCGCTATTATGTGCTGACGCAAGAGCGTGAGAAAAAAGCTTAAAACGTCTCTCGGATAGAAAATAGATACATTTTGATCTTACTTAAGCGTTTATCTTGTGCATCTGGTGAGAGTCGCCATTAGCGAATGTTTTCAACAGATTCGACGAAGAGCTACTCTAAACGAAAATTGTGCCGAGAGCTGCATCAAGTCTGAAAATACGCTAATCCTATTTCATGCGATAGCTACCCGATGGAGTTAGATTAAAACACAGCGTCAGTTCACAAAAGATTCTCAGAACACGATTCTACGAATAGGCGAACGTACGGCGGCAGATATTAAGCATTTTCAAGGGTCATTTTCATAGGCTACATATATATATATATATATATATATATATATATATATAT
>MNPL01001768.1:0-11096 GCA_002081605.1 Tropilaelaps mercedesae
AACTTCTCCTTATTCAGCGTATTAAATCAATGGGCAAATTACTCAACCTGCCAATATCACTTTCTTGAGTAAATCTGTTTTACATATCGTCGTATATACGTGGCACACATACGCACGTATTCATACGTGCTTGTGCAAGTCATTTCGCACTCATGTAGATTATTTCCAGCTCGTCATCGTGCATGTCTGTCTTGCAGACGTCGATACTTGCCTGCGACATCGTGCTGAGTGTGCGTGTGACATAACGCCGTGAGTGCCCTCTTTATGGGTGATGACATCACCCGTTCTCCCGGTCCCCGTTAGCTGTCGTATGCAGACTCTCGACATCATCGACATGGTCATCGTCGAATATCGTTGCTCCATCGAATGGAGACGCAGGCCGGAGGCACAACGAACGGTCAAATGCCCGCGCTCACAATGGACACGTTCCCAACGCTGCCTGGCAGTTGGGTGTTCAGTGTTGAATTCGTCATCAAACAGATACGGACAAGCAGAGAGGTATGGGAGAGATGGGAGGGAGAGAGAGAGACAGAGAGAGATTGAAGATAACTATGGAATTTCCAATCAGTGACATCGGCAGACTCCTGTTTTCGAATATAATTAGTTTATACGGGGCAGGGAGGCAGACACTCAACTCCTGCCGCTGCCGTCATCGGAATAGTTGAAAGGAGGGCCGAAAACGAGAGCGGAGGTCGGCGAATAGTTATTATTAATATGCTCGCATTTGGTATTATAGAACTGAGTACCACACCGCTGCGACTGCTCTGCGCCAGTCGTCTAGGGTTTCGCAAAAGAACGAACGGAAATAGACTGAGTGAAGTGTGGAGTACGTATGGCGACCGACCTGTGAGTCTACCCTACTGGAACATATACACACGCGCACAGGCACACGTTCGTAGATACACTGGCACGCTGCTGTTGCAGTCGCTGGTTTAACTACTGCTGCGACTGTGACCAGCCCGGTGTTGGTGGTGACACGCGAACGTGATAATAATAATAATAATAATAATAATAATAATAATAATAATAATAATAATAATAATAATAAGTGTTATTATAGCTGGACGAATTAGTCAACGGCGTACGTCATGTGCATACATCTAGAATAAATAGCTAACAATTTCTCCCTGGGTAACAGCATCAAGTTGTGAGTAGCGGTAGCATCTTCATTAGTGAATCTAGAATATTGGGTGCAATAGATACCATAGTAAGGCAGCTTATCCAAAATTGTAACAGAATATATCGTGGGCCCACTAGGATGTATTCTGTTAGTCAATCAATGATGATGATCTATAATTTTCACGCAACCTGTCTGCGTCATGGTTTTGTTTACTCTTTGCAAAACATTTTTGTCGTCCTGAACTTACCTGTTTTATACATTATTGTGTATGGTTGTATCTTACACCTCGCTTTGATAGAGCATGACTCTCTGATTTTAACCAATAATCGTTTCCTAAAAAGAGATTTCGCATACCACACATAGACTAACGAGCCGCTGTTGTGGTTCCTTGCCTGGTAGTATTCCAGACTGAAAACGTGAGGGTACGCCATTTTTTGGCTGGTACTGATTTTAACCTAGAAATTGTATATTTTATAATGTTAGTGGCGAATCTCTTAATCTCAAACCTATCGTGGACCTTTATGCAAACGTTGATCTTTGAATGTACGGAAAATCGCAGAAACACACGAACTCGGCGATATCTTTGACAATTCTAAGAATTCTGTAGGAAGAAGGCAAACTGGCACTGTCGCGGTACGCAATTGGTGCCTGCCTAGATAGTCACTTAATGATTATGTAGATAATACGTTTCAAGGAGAAGAGCGTACAAACGGCTATGTAACATTGCAGTACGTACCTCTATATGACATTTGGGCGCCCTTTCATTGAGTACAGGCAGGTTTGAGTCGAACTTAATGAGCTCACGCCTTAGATCGATGTGCACTCAATACGTCACTGTGGGTATGTGACAATAACGAACCTTTAGTAAAGAGCGGCTGAAAACCCGCACGGAATCTTCTTGCTCTTGATCATGTTGTCACGTTGTCGTAGTCGTCCTATGTATAGAATATGAAAACATTGATCTCGTTACTAAAAAGCAAATGGAAGCCCTCGACCAACTTATTAAGCCAACAGTGCTTAAGCCCGAATGTAGTTAACGTCTGATCTCTACACATTAGTCTATAGGTTCGTGAGAATGTACCACTTCTTGAAAAGTGAGAACAATTCGTTCAAATGTCTCGAAGCGCAGTGGGCATAATAATAGAAGTGCATCAAAAGGAGAACCCTCAGTTCACAATGGGAGAACAAATGACATCTCTGCGCCTTCCTAAAATATTACAAATCCTTTCATGTTGTCGGTTCACTGGCATCTATGGGATGTGTAAATGCCTCAGAGCTATTTTCGACATCTGGAAAGAGCTTTGTGAAAAGCGGGAATCAACAGATAATAAAATTAGCACTGATAATATTTTTCAGCAGAACTTGCGGAATGAACATAGGGTTTAGTGAATGATAGGGCTTAAGGTAAATTATCGGATAAATGAAAGGCGTATTATAAAATTCATCAAATAGCTATTTATTTATTTCGAGGGCGTTGCCTGGGCAATAAAATAATCGCACTTTTGAAAGGAATTAAGCCACATCAACTTAAAAGTATTCCTGGGAAAAATGGTGGACCTTTTACAAGCTATATAACCATATCGTAAATTCAGCCCACATTTTGTAGATAGATTCAGCAGTTCTAGCGAAAAGAGGCTTCATAATGTTCTCAATCTCCTTGTGCCATCGAGATAACCCAATAGCCCTGTTCATCATGACAGGTCGGCCTTGGGAAGCTCTTGAACTCATAATCTTATCCTTACTACTTCTTTAAGGTTAAATAGGCATTGATTACGCCACATTTGGTGACGTAAGCCAGGAGATCACGTTGAGTAATTAGTCCCGCGCTTGTTGGCTGTAGCGGTACAATGCTATTATTCAAAAATAGAAAAATAAAGCCTTTGCGTAAAGCTTTTGTCGTTTCTAAGATCCTCTCTCCTGTCTGAAGTTACTAGCATCATTCTTACCGATGATGATAGAAGCAGGATGATAGAAGCAGGATGATAGAAGCTTGTCTTCGCTGTGTTCAATGCCGTCGTTGATGTCGACATCGTCGTCTGCTCTAAGTCAACGATTTCTATGTGTATCATGGGATCGAAAAGGCGGCGTATAGAAAGTTGGGGGCAAGGAAGAAAGAAGGAATGGAGCCGGATGCTCTGTCGGATGCTGGGGGACTGTTTTGAATTTCAAGTGAGATCACCCATGCGGCGTTCCCGGCCAAGCACTATCCGCCGGTAATCCGAAGTTCAGCCAGATCTTTTGGTTACTGCTATAAGCAAATGCGTCACCTCTGCGGTTGTTTCGAATTTTATTCCGAGTCTTGACGACTGCAAGAGTTCCGTGTGTCAGCATCGCCTTTCATTCGTTTACTGCTGCGGGGTAGTCTTTAAGAAACGGGGCTGCTAGACGCCGATAACGACAAACGTTAATGCATGCTGCATTATTATCATTCGTGCCGCAGAAATAAATGTGCATGGAAATAAATTTTCTTACATAGGTACACACGTAAGTGCCGCCTCGTTACGTAATGTTGGTTAAACCGCAGTATGGTGTAGTGTAGTAGTACTTTACGGATTTGTTCAGCTGCGTATATTTCCCCTATATCCCTTATGATCTGCGTGATCGCATTGCGTACGTGGACGATATATCGGTTCGAAATGCACATTTCTTGTTATAGTATGGGCACTGTTGTCATTGGGAAGGGTGTTGTAGTTTTCATGTCTAAGGTCCGCTAGGCGCACCTGCATTCATACACCATAGTTAACATTTTCAATAAAAACGCTAGACGCTGGGAAAATTCCGACATCGGCAAAAATGGGCAGCACTAACGTTATCGGCGAAGTGTGTTGGCCATCAACTTTCGAAAAAAAGAATGGCATTTGCCGGGGGAGGAAGACATAGAATGATTCTGCTAAGAAGCGAAGAAGGCGACCATGAAGGGATAGCGGCAACCTCCTGTCACGCAGCCAATAACTACTCATTATGGGAATTAACGAGTAGGGGTTCCTAAAGCCAAGACTTTGGTCTGCTGGCCCATAGACAGAAAGTGGTTGGCCCGGCTTCACAACCCCACCCTAGGGAGTCGCTGCTAACTGATCTCTTGCTGACTGCTATCCTCAGTCGGTGAACCTCAGTTTCTCGCCGGGCACTGCTTCTCCAGGATAGCCTAGATGACCTCCTTCCTCTGGCAGCAAAGGCAAGAAAGAAGGAAGACTGTACAACAAAAAGGCTAGGGGTAAACTCCGTCTACATTATCTACCGAGGGTGTATCAGGTGTTTGATGGGAGAAGTTGACTCCTGAGGGATCGACCAAGAGGGACTTCTGGGCCTTTTCGATTCTGTTTTTGCCTAAGGAACCTAATGAGTAGAGTCACCGACCGGTTTATGGCTAAATTTGTTTATATATATATATATATATATACGGTTAGATCAACCCTGTTATAGGTGTAACAGCTTTTTCATTAATAACCAGACAGTAACGTTTGTGCATGCAGTGCTAATGCCTTAAGCCCCGCAAACGTGCTGTGGAATATTGAATTCAATAGAAAACGATCCATCACAGCGAGTTTTGTTCCTCAAAAAATTACTCTAACCCGTGAAACAAAGGAGCAGTGGCACGAAACACTGATTATCTTGTATCTTTATTATAGTTAATAATCTAAGTAATCATTTCATGGATGCCTACCATTCGTATTATGAAATGAACTACATAAAGGACTGCAAAAGCATGTGATTTTCAAACCCTGTAAGACATCTGTCGAAGCGAGGTGAAATATGATCACGCGGATACGATCTTCCATGAAGCCAGCAAATGCTAGATAGACAGTTATTACACAGTAGTTATTTCAAACAATTCTATTATTAGTCCATGTCCACCTGTCGCCCTCCGTTTGTCTTCATACACACACACACACCGACACAAAAACACCTTCTTGTTTTGCTAACATGTTCACAAAATGTACATGGCGCCATCGGCGTATGCACGCCAATAACAAGGTGAGGAAGCCAGCAACTTACGAATTCTCAACTGGACTGGTCGCCATCACAGTCTCTGACGCATATATTGCTCCCCCCTTGTCGAGCCAACACCGAACGGAAACGTTTCGGGTCATCCCTATTTGGGTTCCGCTTGGCTCGTTGGGGACCACTTCTTCCTGTACTTCACGGCGCTCTCCACTCGGTGGTCGGTGTCCGACGAGGGTCTCCGGAAACGGATGCGCAAATATTGCGTTATCATGATTAGCGCAGGGTAGCCCTAGTGTGGTAGACGCTCGAGTCGGGGGGAGCCATGCACCCCACATAGCCACCATTGATGTGCCTTCCTTGTTATGTGGTTAGGTCAGCTATGGGTAGAGACGTTACCGGCTTGGCTCATTGACAGGAGGATCTGTCAGCTTCTGACTTCGACGCAAGCAACAGTATCCTCTAGGGAAAACCTCTGCAGTATATTATAGTCTTCCGTGTGCACGCGCATCGGCATGGAAAAATAGGTTTTGCTAGTTTTAGTATGGTATTATTACGTAATGAGTGGCAACATCGGGAGTTACTGCCCAAAATTTCGTAAGCGATTGGCAAACATTTAGTGAGGGCAGCGACGATGTGTACTGGACCTATGTCGTATTAGCTCACTGGTTTCCTATATGGGTGCTATAGACCACAATGCTTAGCCGCTTGAAATATTGTGTTTAACCTTTATTAGTCTTTTATTAGATTTATGTAAATTTTCATTGTCTAGCGTACTAGCCAGCATTGTAGATGTACGTGCTAGTCTAATCAAGAAGAATGGATATATAGCAGTGGTTTAGCACAATGATGCATGCTTTTCCTGAGGTGTGTGCCACTCATGGCATGCATTATGCAAGATTACCGAATAAATCTTTTACTGGTGAATGCAAGCGGAGTCTAACGGTGTGGCGTTTATATATTATCCAATTACAGAAAGAACAATAATTGTATTGTTTCATGGAAGTGCACGTGCGCAATAGCCCGCGTATGTAACTTAGTAAGAAAATATATACTTATAGGCACAACCGAAGCTATATGTGCTACCATTTTCTTTATGGATAAATTAACATCAGCAAATTTTGTATGCGCTTGAAAATATGAGAAATGAGAAAAGTGCATTAAAATAAAAAACTATATGTATTTTTCTATGCTGCTTACGATTTTATCGGAAAATACATTTGTGACGTTTCGTCAGTAGCTGAATTAGTAATTTCTAATATGTCACATATATACATCTATGTAATTTCCATGTATGCATGCGTTGTCCATGTCACTAAAGGTATTCAAAAATACATCGAAAGAAGGGGTGAACACATATGGACAGTCCTTGAAATAGTCTTGTCTCTGTGTCGTTTTTTTCCGCTTATTTCTCCTATTCTATTTCCTCCCTCATACGCTCAAGCTCAGGCGTTTCCCTATTCAGTCGTCCGTTTTATTGGCCCTATTCGATGTAATTCGGTCTTGAACACTATTTCGGCCGACTGGTGAAGCACAGGACTGCGCGGGGCGCCGAATTCGACGTCGAAGTAGTCGAAGTAGCACGTAATCGAGCCTCGAACACCTTCGCCGTCCATTAACTGCCTGTGACGTAACTTGGTCTTTAAGAAAGAGACATCTCCCTGGGGAATCGAAAATCGGATCCGAAAGAGGGTCCACGAGACGGCCCGGCACTTCACTCGGATATCTGGTCAAAATAGGTGGATCCGGAAAACGAAGATCACTTAGACAGTGTGTGTTCCCTGGAAGAAAATGAGAACGAAAAGAAAGGAAAAAACTTACACTCACCAATATACCTGCTGCTTGATGACGATCGTTTGTTATAAGCCTAATTACTGTAGCTTGTAGATTGGAGGGGGACAGAAAATCGGGTTGTATAATAATAATTAGTAATAATAATATAATAGTAATTAGAATTAGTAATAATTAGTAATAATAAGTAATAATTAGAGACGTTATAATTTGCACGCGTATTTATGTTCCACATTGAAAAACGTCTAAAGGTAGTGAACTATTAGGCCGATCGTACAAGCGGATAAGCAACGACCAAATGAAGACGGCTAATGGGCCCTATCATCCTTTCAGTCATGAGTATACCTGTAACTGTGGATCGTTAAAGTTAACCTAATTTAAAATTGAAGGATTGGTTTATGTACGAAAACTAAACTTCTTTTGCCCGTCCATATTTATTGTTGACAGACGGAACAGAGCTGCTAAAAGTCGACCTAAATATAGTATAATTGTACCTATAGTGTATTTAGATCAGAATAATATTAAAATGTAGGTGCCATATTGTTCGCAATCACTATTATTTCACCACGAAATCGTAATATCACGTATTTTCCATCCCTTTGGATTCTAGTCGAAAACATCAACGCAAAGTGCTTTTTTCTAGAAAAACTACATGATCTATTACCCAACGCGTACCATTGGGTGAAGGCCGCTAAACATAAGATCAGAAATGGAACAATTGCACGGGGGGTATCCCAGCGTCTTAATAGAGCAAAAATAGGTACACATACGACGGCTACATTGGGCCTCGTTCATTCACTATCTAGGTCGGTTGGCCAAATCTCGTAGACCCGTAACGGAGGGCACGTAAAATGGTAAAATCTTGGTTCATTGGAGGAGGATCATACGTTGGAGCTGCAAGGCGAAGGAAAGCCTTCCAGTCAGGTCGAGTGAAATCTTTCATTGTCAAGTCCCTAAGTGTTTTTCTAAGACAGCCAAAAAGAGCATCCGAAACAAGGTGGCTAAAGGCTTCAGCAGGTATAAACACATGAAGTTCCCGACCAACCGTAATTACTGCGTAAGTATTCAAAATTAAAAATGGCGAAGCATTTAAATAACGAAGGTACAAATATTAAGCCGTTGAATATAATTTAATAGGGGTCTTTCTTTAACGCCAATAAAAAGGAGATATAAAGATAATATATGCACGAATATCACACACTTGAATTTAATTTAATTGAGCGACAACTGAAAAGTATTTTGATCAACCCACTTGAGTAAGAGACAAAAGGAAAATTCGCCCACATGTAATTACTCATTCGGGGACAACGCCATAAAATAATTTGGCCCAAGAAAAGAAATTAAAAGCCTATATCTCAGTGGTTATAATGGCTGCTTTAGTAGTAGCATATAAGTGATCGAAAAAGCTCCTATTCTACTTGCAAATCATATTTGTTTTGGTAACGCTAATTAATACAGAGTCTACTTGGCATAAAGCATCAGTACCAAATTCACATGCAATATTGAGACAAGGTTCAACTTCAGACAGCTGTCTTTATAGTACTGCAGCTTGACCGTTCGCCTTTAGGATGTTCGTAAGTTATCATCCCCCAGCCGTCCTCCAGAACCAAAACGTTTGAACGGCCTGAGAATTTGTTTTGTTAAATGGAGATGCTCAAGTGGACAAGCTCGTTTTAGCATGCTTCAACAGTCACTGGGAGCATTCATTGAACTGTTTCGCAAATCCCGGATAGACTCTACTCGACGGTATATGCCCCCCGTATTTGCAGCTAAGCCATTTTGAGCTTCGGAGCGAAGGCAGCGCGACAGCGAGAGAGGGAGAAGACGATAGTCTCTCCTCTCTCTTTGGAATTCGGAAATGGACTGCGTTTTCACTGTGGTAGCCAATGGTGCGTTAAAGGTTTCATCGATAGATTCCTGAAGCTTCCTGGAGGAAGAGGGAAGATGGCTATGCGTATGACTCTGCCGAATATTTCTCAAATTTGTAGGAGATTCCAATGCAAGGCAGTATTAGCTAGGGGTGCTAGGATGGTGCAGAGTCACCTACAATAGGAGGAGCGGCGTGGCACGGTTCAGGATGGAGTGATACAGCGTCTTGGAATGTTTGACGAAATGCGTCGACTGGCATCACGATTTGTTGGCCCTGCGAATCCAGAAGTGCAGGTGAAATGCCATATGTGAAAACATACCATGGAAACCAGCTCGACCTATATTCTTTAGGGCTGACAATCAGCCAATGTTTAAGGCCCACGGTAGCGCTTTTTGCATTATTTCATAAAATGGATCGCATAGATCTAAATATGTAACGGCGGGGATCGAACACGTGCACCTAGGTGCCTTTTCAGGCCGCAAGGCGCACGCAAAACGCATCAAGCCACCGAGCTGGACAGCTCGACCCACAACTCAAAGATATGGTAATAATAAATCGCCGAATACGTTTATGTTTATACAACTCGGTAGAATTCAGCCACTGCCGTTAATTTAAGTAAGAAATGAATTGGTTTTATTGAGTGAGACAAAGAGCTTGGTACAGAGGGTACACATGATAGACATATCGGTCGTAGGGCGGGCTGAAACAAGGGTGGAATTTGTAGAGGAAGTTGGTAGTCTCATTGATTACTGACAATGCTAATTTTTCTAGTCGATGACATTTTTTCTTTTTCTTCTAGCCAAGAAAATCACAATATCGTTTAACGATATTTTTCTTTTATTAAGATCTGAGGCAACAAGTGCAACCGTAAAATGAGTTTGCATGGATGTCCTGTCTAAGTACCAAGTGGATACAAAAAGCTCGATTTTTTGACACTTGGGGACCCCATCCCCTTTTGGAAGTGACGCCGCGTCGTTGCATTAAATAATTTTATTTGATTCAGGCAAGTGAACATTTTCTGCAACAGTTTCTTGCAGTTCAACAAGACTTACGTGGATGATTGCTCTGGCTCTTCGTGGTGCACTGCATCAAAGCTAGCAACGGTTCCAATATGTTTGCGCCAAAGACACTGGTGGGACAAATCGCGCCTACACAAAATCGAGTGGTTTTAGCAACCGTTACATTCACTGCCCATGTGTCTTTCAATGTTTACGTGGCCTATGACGTACAACAGAATAGCATCGAAATTTTCCATACGCAAAATATTCGGGGTAGAGTTGTACCCTAATATGTTCAGGTCGATTGCTTCTGTCGAGCGCCATCACGTCTGGATTGAGGGTGATTTCTCTGGGCTTCAATAGCAAAATAACTTTTAGTAGGCTCTGTTCCGTTTTATGTCCTGGCGTTTGGTGGGCTCGTAGCCCCATTGCGTACCGTCTACGCCACTGAAATATTGGACGCCAGAAAATGGGTTTTCTCTTTCCAGGCGTTTGGGTATCAGAGAAACTTGGAAAAAGGAAAGCGTTGGTGGCGAATATGAATTCCTGATGAATCCAAATCTCTGGTCTCTGTCGCTGTGCAGTTCCTCCCACGGCCGGTATCCCCCGCTTGGGGATTTCAAAAAGTATCGGCCTGGTCGCCTACACCGTATTGAACTTGCTCAAGCGAGCTGCGCTTACCCACGTATAAGAAATATGCATCACAGCATTAAAAGAAATCAACATGTATATTTATCTAGAGAGGGGTATTTGAATTTACCGGCATTTTTAAGGGCAAGCTCTTCCAAAAGGTTCAAATGAATCACGCAGATATTTACTGTTAATAAGCCGGTCATTTTCATATGAATCTACTTCAAACAAAGAACGTAAAAGATGGCGAAAAGGGGTTGTTTAGAGTGAAACGGATCGGTTAATAATAGCCCTTCGCCCCTTATCACTAGTTAAAGTAGCTATCTATTCGGTTCTCGTGTAAATAATAGACATACTGAATTGAGTAAAGCAAAGAAGCCGTTCCCATTCTTTAAGCGGCTCGATGACAGCAGACATATGTTCTAAGTGAACTTGAAAGCTTTTGGATTTTTACGTTAAACGACCGAGTCGTACCATAGTATCTTGTTTATAAAAAGGCATCAAAATTCTCAATTTGCAACGCGTGTCCCTGAGGAGACAAGATAGTTGGAGATTTTAGCTACATGGTTTTACTCAAGACTCGGATATAACTCTGGAGGATATGCATGCTGGTGAACACCCACCCTCGGGACTGAATGCAAGAAGCACTCAGCAAAGTCTCCTTCGTTGGTATCGTTTATTTAGCCGGGGCAACCGGCGATTAATACGGTTACATACAACTCGACGCGTTGTATAGGTTGTATCC
>MNPL01001771.1:1017-14324 GCA_002081605.1 Tropilaelaps mercedesae
AGTACAAAATTTGCATTAATTAACGCATTAATTAATTGCATTAATTAATATTAGTCGTATACATATTTATATATGAGGCATTAAAAATAAAATCTTAAAGCTCAAGAACACCCAAAAGGTCAAACCCAGGAAAAATGTCAACAAACATAGGGTAATATAACAAAGTTGACAACATGAGAGCCGATAGAGAGGAATAAGGTTAGTTCAAATACAGGGTCAATACTTTTGCCGCTCCAGTTACCGAACGACACAACAATTGCTGAAATCAGCTTTCGTGCTTACTAGATTGTAGCGAATTTCAGGCCAGTAAACAAACGTACTCGCTAGCGCAATATTAACAAGAAACTACGTTCAAATTAGTCAGATTTACCATCTTTTTGTCGAGCTCGGTGGCTTGGCGCATTCGTATGCGCCTTGCGACTGGAGGAGACACGTAGGCGCACGGTTTCGATCCCCGCCGGTGCACATTTACATTTTTATGGGGTCCGTGTTACGAAGTAATTTAAAAACTGCTACCGTGGACATTAAATGTTGGCTGATGGTCAGCTTTAAAAAATATTTTAGATTTACTATCTTAGAAGCCACTTAGAAAGCAATGGTTCAATTCAGATTAAGACTGGACATCCCTGTTCCTCGAAAAGATGTCTCATGAAGATTATGAATATTAATGTTTTATAAGAAAATACACATTTAATTAACTTGCTTGAAGTTCATTTTATGCGTGTATAGGCGCTGTTGTACTGTAATATGAAACAATTCCACTTTTTACTGAGATATATACATATACATAATACATTTACGATGTATATTTTCATCACGGATAACACAATTATTGTTAAATATGGTGGCGTTTGAAGGCGGCAGACTATTGCATTACGCCTTTATCGTGGCTAACCTTGTGGCTTTGTGATAAGGTCGCTTTACTGGTCAAGGCCGTCGGGTGCTTCACAAACCCAAGGTTATGGTAAAGTGGGGAGCCTGTGTACTTGACTCACAATTGAAGTCCAGTCGAAGCAAACCAACGTGGTTTGATTACCTTGTATAGAGCTAACGATAGATCAAAGAAGGAGAAGACCATTGCTAAACGGATCTGTTCCGAAGAAAAATAATGGCGGATGAAATTATGCTAGGGAGAATGCTAGATGGAGATCTGTTACAGTTGATTTATAAATTCACGTTGTCGGGCAGCACACGATGAGCTCGATATGCTAGAAGTTGGTGAAATCCAGAATCAAGTTGAGAATTCCATAACGCTGTTTCCGGCTTTTCCGTCTAAAAAATGATAACCAATTAGTAATGATAAAAGGTCTAAGAACGTACGGTGACTGCTTTCCAAGTAGGAAGAAGAACAAAGACAAAACTGAACGACTGTGTCAGGACAAAAAATCGGGTCAAATAAAAACTGAGCAACTTTTTGCTGATGTATTGCTGCATCGCCATATTTGCTTATTAAGCTTAATCACTGAAAAATTAGACAGCTACAATTATCACGTTTTAAACAATAACCGATGGTTCACTCAGACTAACAATAGCTCTTTAAAAATTCTTGTCGCTGATGTATAGAAAAAAACATTTCATATAGTGGTTTTTCTTACAATGACCGCACCATGCACAGGCGCTATCATAAAATTTTAAGGAAAAAGGTTAAAGAACCTACCTGCATATATGTCCCCTTTGGCAGAGAATGAATAGGCAACCGGACAGATGTTACGAAAATCTTAAAACTTCGAATAATTTCTAATTGGGGAACTAATACTTAAAACACGACTTGACATTTAACTAATGCTGGCACGTTCGGGTAAGAACCCTGAGAGCCATGGTTAAGTATGGTACTAAAGTAAACCTCTTTTATGCCGTACGCAGCAACAGCAACACAAATAATGCAAATATATTGTTACAATAGGATTTCTTCCTTTCAAGTACGTTAATTTAACACTCAGCTTCGAAGTCCTTGTAGTGTCATTTCATTATCACTGTTTAACCCCTTGTATTAGCTAGTATCAAAATATCATGTCACAATTTGTGGTCACTACATTTTATAAACACCGGTCAAGTTGATGAGCTTATTTTTGGTGTTTTTGAATTTTTCATCGAGGCTTGCATAAATGGAATTGAGCACAAAAGAAGTCAGATTTAGCAATGTCCTATAAAGCAAATATAAATGTTCAAATAGCCCTTGTTTAAAATGAAACGTAAGGTTATATCTTCGCATGTGAAATCAGTAATAGGATTAATTAGAAAAATCTGCTTATCTGATGCGGCAAAAGCATATCTGGCATGGATCAGATCAGGGTAACATCAATTGAAAACGAAATTATTTCTTTGCACTTGCGATGTACTGTTTATCGGGCATCCGGTAAAACAACAAAGTCTCTGACTCGCTATTGAGCCGGTTGTTTGACTATGCAAAGATCGGCTCATCAAATTCTAAGCAATTAATTTTAAACAAAAATCAAAACCTAATAATTATGACAAGCGCAAAAACCATAATTGTTCCAGAGAAAAAATCAATATAAGTTACTTATATCAGCGAGCCCGCCGCGATATCTACGACGTCTTCTGTGTTTACTTCTCTCCACATTATAATTCCTTTACGTTTATTATAGCTTGTTTCATATAGCTCACCCGTAATATAACTGCAGTAACCTGCTCAGATTTTAAACAACATGGCGCTCGATGTCGATTAAAAGAATCTGCCTTTCTGTGATCCTATCTCTAAATACGTTCCGCAAAATTATTTAACTGGCACATATATTTTTTATATCTTCTATTACTCAAATTTTTTTACTAACATGCCGTAACAGTAACGCATAAGAGCTGAGAATTTCGGAATAAGCAAGATCGCCCATGCGAGATGGAAACTATCTGTCTAATATAGAAGTTGTGTTTCGCAAAGAAAAATCAACATGCAAGATTAAGTTATCATCATTATTAAAGGTTTCGTTCATTTGTTAGAAGCCAAGACAGACACAACTTGTCTTGTAAGATAAATTTTAAGTGCGTTGATGCACTTTGAACCGACGCTACTGTCTGTCGCACTTGAATGCGAATAGAAAATTTAAAACCGTTAACTACGAACAGCTCTAATGAGTTCAAGCAGCATTCGTATGAAGCAAAACATGGCTTAGGCTAAACTATGAAGATTCGTATTATACGTTGATTTGATACCTAACCTCGACGCTCACTTAATATCTAAAACAAATATCTAAAAATTCCTATCCTGGTAGCCATTGTTCAGCGCTACAATCGTAGACTCTGTCAGCATGTGCTAACTCATGAAGAAAACATCGTGTTAGGTTTACTAGATACGTAGTTGGGTATCGTAATAGCCAATTTTGCCCAAAACTCCCATAAAAATTATATTGACTGCAATAGGGCGATTAAACGATTCTATAAATTATTGAGCTGTACCTAGCGCACAGCGATGCATATATAGGATGTTCCAAAAGGTGTCACTAGAATTATAAAAAATCACTATGAACTAGCGGAGTGTGATCTCCTATCGCACTGAGCAGCAACTTGTTTTTAAAGCTTAAAAAGATTTAGTAAGTTTCGGGTAAGTTTTTGAGGGTCGCTTGTGCTATATTTTAGGCTTGTTTGAATAAAATTCAACGCAGTAATAAAAATAGCAGTTATTATAATAAGACGGTACGAAAAGCTAGCTACGCGTTCGTTATTTTTCAATTAGTCTTCCTTAAGATTTTGTGTTCCGGTCAGCCCAGATCACAAATTTCTTTTGTATTAAAAATATAATACATTTGTAGTCAGGTCATTTTGTCTCGTGGTGCCAGGGACCTTCGGGGATTGGCCTTACCACAGCATCTTACGAGTTGGACGCCATGCCTTTAGATAGAGTTAAGCTGGCTCCACTACCACTAAACACTTCAAAAATTCTATTGCATAGTCTCAATTACAGTGCAGTTATTGAATAGGTTGAAGCGTATGCCCACGTACCATTTAATTTTGATGATTTTGTTGCTTCGCAGATATTCGTACTCAGTCCTGCGACGTTGAACACCCGGTCGTCCGTTGGGATAGAGCGCGTAGAATACTGGTGTGTAAGTCATCGTGTCCGATCAACAACGGTATCTCGATGAATGTTGGAAGTCGGATCTTGATGTAGTGAATTGGGTACTTCATGCGAGCGTCTTTGTAGGACGATCTCGTCTACCCTCAAGGAAAATTCAGATCGTAGTCGAGAGCCAACTTCTTGATCCAAGTATTATTTTTATTAAATGGGTGAATCAGTACTTCCGAGCCCTTGTTATGGTGACACCTTACAGCACAAACCGCGACACTCTACTCATTCTTAGAATAGTCCAACTGCACTAGTTGTGATATCACTGATCATAAGCTGCTTTCAGTGGTGAGTGGACTTTCCATCTATTGATTTTTTGGCGCACTTCAGCTGTACTATACCGACGTACTCTATTGACAGTACGGCACTTTTTTCTGATCTTGAACTAGCATACAATAAGACGAATACAACTCGCTGATGGGGCTTCTATGAGAATTAGAACACTAGCGGCTTTCTCCCGATTGTTAAGACCTGTGATCCAAGTATGGGAAGCTAGGTTAGCGGGATTTTTGTTCTTGTTCGGTTATCATTGCTATACGATGGTCCCTTGTTTTGATAAGGGTTCGTCTTGATAATGTTACCGTCCAGGCCGGCACGTGTGGCAACTTTGGCTCCTGGTCCGACGCGCTCTGATCTTTAGCAACTTGTAGCTATACCGCAGTATCGTTTTCGTATGAGCGAACAAGAGATTGCTAGAGAAGGCCAACCTGCAATCGCGGCGGAGAGCCGGAGAAGAACGCGCTTGGGTCAATCGAACTGAAGACCGAAAATTTCGACGAGGTGGCGACGGTCACAGAGGGCATCCTAAACTATAGACGCTTGAGCACTCGATATCTGTAGTGTCTGCAACGATATAACGGCCATGCGACAATGGCGAGCAGGAAATTAGCGCGCCTTTTCTGATAACAACACGTTACTGTCTAAGTGCTTTGGAATGAAGATATATAATATCGAAACGAAATTGGAAATGTGTGCGCCCTCCTTCAGTTGTAAAGAGACTTATTTTTGGGAGCTACCAGCGCGGGGTAATGTGAGTAACGTAAGAAAACACTGGCGAGCTGATGGACCATATATTGAGCGCGAAAGGTACCGATTGAGTGCCCCTGGACAGTATGAAATATGCACATTTGGAACGAAACGCTACCAACATACAACAAATATAACAATTAATAAATAACCCCAAACTTATTCGTGACAAGAAAGGTCGTTGCGGAGGCGGTCAGGTGGATAAACTTCGTCGCTTATGACACTGTTCGTCAACAAGCTGTCTCGTCTTTGTATAGTTTTTGTTATGACCTTGACAACAGCAAATTAGAAGTGGAAAAATAAAGCGGGATCCTTGTTAGTCCATTAACCATTGAATAACTGCGGACTGAAAAGCTTTCCGACTTGCTGACTAGGTAATGACGAACGATAGCTCACGCGGCGCAAAACCCAGACTGTCTCGTTGATACACTCGTTGAAGCTCAAATAGTAAACTGGTAGAAGCAACATGAAACGAGAAGTAAGTTAGCATTCCTTGCTAACTGGGTGCATTGGCGCACAGCCAATGTTAGTAAGCACTATACAACCCACAAAAAACGCACACAGAGAAGTGTTAAACTGATTCAGACGACAATGCCACGACGCGCTCGTAAAGAGCGCGTCGAAGCTAACTGGTTTAGAACTTGTTGTTGTTACTGATGATATTGTTGACGCTGGAAATATTTTGGTTGTAAGGGCGATGTAAGGGGCACAAGAACGAAAAAGAATAAAAGGGGAAACACCAATAGAAGCAGGCGCACGCGAAGGACATGAGTTCATTTGCGATCAGCGCGCAAGAAAACAGCGCCATGAAGTTTGCGCAGGATAATAACCATCGACCCAAAACACTGAACTGGTCTCTTCAGAAAGAAGTAAGGGTACTCGGCCAGACGAGGCGGCGATATTTATGATATTTGCATTTGTTAGCAGCCACAATTTAGTCAACTTCCAGAAACTTCTGTTGGTAGCCAGCGCAGCCGTCCGGGAGACGCCTGATAGCAATCCGTGTGGCCGTAAGACGAGAGGTATACCCTCGCTCACAGCAATACCCTCGCAGTGTTGAAGGGCCTCGCCTCTTTTGCCTTGTCTGCTTGCCCTACCCCCGGCTTTCCATATACTGAATGTATTTGTCGGAATAACGAGAAAAACAATATCTGCACCTGTGATTGGAGGATAGTAAATATGTTAAAGGATTATCATCGGAGTGTGGTAAAAATAGGGGAGAATTAGCAAATCATAATGGAGTCACGGCTTCTGGGAAATACCACATACGATTAATTATGAACTACAGATTTTCATTCCCTAGCACATAAGTTAAACGACAAAAAGTTCGTTAGGAAATGTGACATTTTCTCCTTCTTCGAAGATGGAAACTTTTTCAAGTGAACAGTGACGACTGGAAGCGCAAGGCAAGTCAAACAACGAACCTCTGAAAAGAGTTAACCCAATTAATTGTAGCACCCTTGACAGGTTACAAGCAAGGTGAACTTCAACTAGATTGGCATTGGCCGGACAATCCGATTTGGCACCAAAGTGCAGCGCCAAGTGGAGCCGCTTTGGAGCGAATGCCAAACTATCCGAGAGTACCTATACAAATGGCGGCAGACCGCTGGCTGAGGTCGGCAATTGGTCGAGCGTGTAGCTCCTACGGTCCACGGTGGCCGCCGTCCCGAGGTCCACTTGGTGATCTACACTAACAGTTGGCGCATGGCTTCCGAAGGCAGACATAATACAGCGCCGTCCATAGCTTACAACATCCACAGAAATAGCGTCGCTCCAATCGCCGCAGCCGTCAGCGAGAGACCAAGCAGATGTGAAGGGGAAATATGGATAAAATGGGCACTCTCATTGCGGCTATGATGGATCAGCCTATGTCTGACGACATCAATTCTAGCCAACTCGACACCTAATTAAAAAAAATCAGAAGATTTGAGGTGATCCTGGCGAATTTTATCCCTCTCATTCAACCGACGAAACATCCCCGTGAAATAAGATTGTCACGAGGTAAACTACTGTTACATTTTATTAAGCCGCCTCATTCCAGTACCTTTCATGACCGTAGCGAAAGGAGTGCGAGGGCCGGATATATTCGAACTTGGAGAAGAGACCGCGATTCAAAGCGACGCTGTAGAAAAATGATCGAAAGTGTTTTTAAACATACTCAAGCGCTCTAATTTGCAGGAGTTACTTCTATTTTGCGTTGTAATTGTGCCTCCCCCCGACGCGCGTTTCTACCGCGCATTTAAGGATAATTTATTTACAAATGTGTAGTAGTAAACCATTGAATTGCCCAACACATCGCCGCATAGCCGACACATTTCTCTTACCGACACGGACGCAGTCAGTAACACGGCCACCAGTTCCATCTTACTGATGTGCAAATTACAGCCTCATCGGTGACAATTTGGCAGAACACTCTGGTATACGCGAACTAGAATGTAACAGGGGCTTATGATGGACAGGTCAGTTTATACGAGGTTTTCAAGCAGGATAGATACTGAGTGGTCATTGCAAACTGATGATGGTTGAGAATGATTTGGTTTATATTATGTGTTTTAATGTGTTTTATGTGTTTCAATTGTTGATATAAATATTTATTTTTGATATAATAAAATTTTTTTATATTTATATTTTTGGTATACTTTATTTCAAGAATATTTATTTTTTATTCTTCAATTTATATAAATGAAGATTAACAAAATGTATTTAGTTGTTTTATTTGTTTTTTAATACATTTAATAGTTATTAGCCCTAACACATTTTTAATTTTATTAGGATGGGATGGGTTAGGCTTTGTTTCTTATTTTTTAGTAGTTTATTATGGAAATTAATTGTCAAGTTATGCATGTATATTAACTATTTTAATTAATAGATTTGGTAATGTAGGATTATTACTTTGCTTACTTTTTATATATAATATAGGAATTTTAAACTTTAATAATTTAAATTTAGAAAATGGAATTTTAATCAAATTAATTTGTTTAATATTTATATTAGGGGCATTAACAAAAAGAGCTCGAATACCTTTTTCATCTTGATTACCTGCTGCTATAGCAGCTCCTACTCCTTCAAAAAATAACGACCAAACAACTAAACATCATATTATCCATCATCATCCTAAACAATAGCAAAATATAAAAAAACAATAGGGAATTTTCTAATAAAGAATCTTTCACACAAAATTTGTGGTAATGCTTAATTAAACGAATCTTCTTCCAGAGTTTCCAAAGCATTTACATCTTGAAAAATAATCTGTGTATGTTTTTCTTGTATGTTATAACTTTAAAACCGTAATACAAAACATATCGTCAGATTAACAAACATGCACATACGTGAGGCGTCAATAAGGAAAAAGGAGTTATATACTTACGCTTGACAAAAGGTCGACAACTCGAGCACGCCCGCGTTCGCATTATAAAATCCTTTATAAGATCGCAGGCAAAACCCTCAAGCGCTTTTCAGTACACTTGCAACTTAAAATATAGGAGCTTATCTATTTTTATAAGTCATCCCATCGACAATTCTAGTGCTTTACTAGAAACCTTAGTCATCCAACGGTCAGAAAAATCTTTTCGAAGAATGTAAGCAGCTATCGCGGAGGAATTTTTTTATAAGACTTTACCGATCTGATATCAATCAATGGGTTATTTCACTTTACTGAATCGATTATAATCATTCGCAGTCTATGGTACTTCATTGTATAATTCCTATTGTGTCTAGATATGCATAGGTGGTAACAGAAAATCTACCGACTTGAATAATAATTATAGTAAAAATTAAAAAAAACCTAATCTTACTAGTCGTAACAAGAATATTAACAATGTAAAGTTCAAAACAGTCAATATTATTTTTCAACAAAAAATAAGATAAATCTATATAGTGTAAATTCAAGACTTTCAGTACCCATGCTTCTATTATTGACGCAGTATTTTCTCTTCGGACAGCAAGACATAAGCGCTGTTTAAACATTTTTCGCCCCGAGTGCCCTTCGAAGTTTTACACAATATTGAAGAAAGTCTCTGTAGAAGCTATTTTATGCCTCACCTATTTGGGGTCGCAGTTTCAAAGTCTAACGATTTCATGCGGAGCCGTTTTCGAACTTCTTCGAATTTGCTCCTCTTCACATACGTTCCACAACCCATTTGGCTTCCTACACACTGTTGACCACGTATATAGTGGCGTATATACTCATGTATATAGTCACGTATATACTCATGTATATAGTCCCGTATATACTCATGTATATAGTCACGTATATAGTTACATGTAACTATATTGGTTTCTATCGGGCAAAAAGACCACCGCAAAGATTCGTTTTAGACTCTATTAATTATTCATTATGGTGAACTTGTATATGAGAAGAACCTGCAAGCAATCTACGAATGGATCACTCTTATTCGCCATAGCCACATTGTTCAGCCGTGTGTTTGACTCTAATTTCAACTGTCCTCAGCCGTCGTCCAATCACCAAACCATTCAATTGCCATTTGGTTTACGCGGCTTTTCTCAACCCACCGGTCACTGCTTGCGGAAGTCCCAAAATTGATGTACGCCTTAATAAACAGTCCTGGCAATCATAGTTGTCATGAAAAGACCATTGATTCCCTTGAATTTTGAGCCGTGAATGTTGATTTTTCAGAAGGGAATATCTTTCGTGGAAGCGGGACATGGAACCTCTATGTTTTCTTCTTGCAGTTTATCACGGGCTCAACTTTTGTGCACAATTTCTCGGTCTTCCCATACCAGGAAATCACCCTCGATAAAAGCCAGACGGTTTCAAATTTCAGCGACTCCTTCAGTTCTTGTTAATAGTAGTGGATACTATTGTGTAGATTTTTGTCGAGCTCGGTCTCGCATTCGCGAGAGCTTTGCAATCGGAGGACACATGTAGGTGCACGGGTTGCAGGGTCGTTGCATATTTACATTTATGGAGTCCTTATTTCGAACTAATGCAACAAGCGGTACTGTGGACATTAAATTTTAGCTGGTGCTCAGCCTTATAATATTAGATCCTTGAGGGCCTTCCGTCAAAAATCGCGTAGAATATTGTACTACACGATTCTGATTCTCTACTGTTCACGAGCCCTAGAATATGTTGCTCAATTCGTTCGCCATGGAACCACGGACGCCGTCTAGCGGCTAGTGCCGGAATCATTCTGCCCTTTCTGCTTTGGTCTCCGTCCACGCGGTCGAGCCGCTATTCAGCCCTTTCCTAAAAGTTGTTTTTATATAAATTGGTCCAGTGCGGCGGCACCACATGCGTGAGTGAGCCTCATTTCACTGTGGCTCCCCACCTAGCGTTCCTTCAAATGGCGTTAGCCAGGAACGAGGCACAGATGACCAAAATACTTATTACCCGAAGATGGTGTCGGTGGGAGCACGCAGTAACAAGGGTAATAGGTTTCGAAGTGAGCAAGTAAAATAGACATGAAATAGCTGAGGAAGCACGGGATTGAACGATGAAGTTGATTCTCCATCGGGATAGGTTGGTTTAAAATATGCCGCTAAGATAGTGTCTCAAGAGGGGACGCCGAAGATAACGACTTTTTGCAATACGCTAAAAATATAGAACGGTGTTGGCATATTTGATTTGAACAATATATACTATTTAAGCGCGCAGTCATACGTGAATTTCTATTGTCTAGTTATGTAACTTACAGTGCATTACCAGTTGCGCGTGTCAGACGACCATCGGCGCTCCCCCAATTCACAAAGCTAGAGACTAACATGATCAAAACGACGAAGATTGTGATACGGTCCAGCAATAGAAATAGAAGTAGTATAATCAATGAAATTTGTTTTACTTATTCTACACCGAATACAGGATATTGGTGCTATTGGTCTATGGTTTGTTGTACAAAGTAATCTGGCTTTCCAGTAATCGGTTTTGAGCCAATCTTTCATTTGTAAACGCATATTACCTGTGTATAGAACCCGTTATATCGAGTTTTGCGTCTTACAACACGGCGTACATCTGTCATTCGTTGTGACGCTTTTCGCAGTACTGGCGGACCTCTTCGCAGTACTGGAGATTGCGCAGTGTGAATTGCGACGCTTTAAAAACGAGCCAAACAAACAGAATATTTTGTAATCACAGGAATGAATAAACTGTTCATTATAAATTGGCACTCACCATTATACTCGGGTGGATGCCATTGCATTGAGGGTTTCCTTTTTAGGATTTTCAATGGTTATTGCTGTAAATAGGATTATTTAAACGGGTCAAGGCATTGTGAGCGTACTTGCGTTTTTATTCACTCAAAGGTCCGCCACCCAGTAATAAGCATTTTAAATATACAGATACATTAAAAGGTGGTATTTTATCGTCTTACGAAATAGAAAGCTGTAGACGACTGAGCTTCTGGGAAGCCCAATATCATTAAATAGAGGTCTCAGCATTTGCACTGGAGGTGTTGGGAGTTACGATTTGATTTGTAATCTGCCTTCGAAATAATAAGCACGGTGGAAGTATGCAATAATGCTTTGCCTGCGTGTATTGCGTTGTTCATGTTGAAATAACGAAAATAGCTATACAGGTGGCAAGTACCTATGACGCGTAAGTTACTTCTACTACTAAGTGGAAAAATCCAATGTGTCTTTCAATGAGGCGTCTGCATGCACGATGTAACACAAATGCGCGGCCAGCCCCAAAATGATAAGCTGCATAAATACCGCCACGTCAGGAATTGTATCTGACATTGCTTAATTGCTGACATTGACTGATCTTACTTTTACAGATATCATCGCTTTACTTGCTCGTTGTAGGATGCGCACTTGGAACACACAACCAACGGGCATAGCAAGACGCTGCGATAGATGCCTACACCTAGGCACGCTTATCATCGTAAAGAAACGGGCCGAAGATGTTACGACTTTTCTCTTGGTCTTTTCTTCTCACCATTTGGCCACTGACTACTGTATTTTTTCGTTCTTTTGCCTTGGCGTCATCATACGGATCTTGGAAGTCGTAATTTTTCTCGTATGTTCATGTTGGTGGATTCATCCATCGGCAGAGGTATTTGACTAAGAGTATAGAATATGGTTCCAATATGATAAAGAATAGGCACGCATATATTTACCGAGCGCTCAAAGAAACTGTTTCACATAGACCTAGTTTCTCTTTGAATGCCTGTTAACGGTACTATTAAATGAAGCAAAAACACCTTCATAAATCGGGTCTGCGCCCAAATATGTTATGCGAAGTAGATGTACAAAAAACGTGAAATGTATTTGCAATGCAAATTTCTCTTGGTATGTCCAGTACCTTTACAGTGACTCGTGACCTTTACTGTGACTTTAGAGTGACTTCTCTTTCACTAGACCGCGCAAAAGCATATTTCATAAATGTTATATCAGTAGCCTCTGACTAGTAAGTCATTTCCAGCATAAGGTTTGATGTTACTTATCTTTTCGTTGGTATCTTAAGATTGTCCGCCTGGAATGTTAATGCTTTAATTATCCGTCTGGAATGTTAATGCTTTAATGCACGTAGACAGGTGTCTATAACCAAACACGACAATACGAACGTGTTGTCGATGCCTCAAAGATCAGTACTCTGTATTTAGAAAAATGCACGCTCAGGGTTGCGTTAGAAGGTCAGTGGTAAGCCGGGAGGTGCCCTAAGGTGTAGTTGTAGCCTATAGTCTAGACACTTTCCGGATAAGTAGCGACTCCTCTACCACGTGACCATTTCACTTCGACAATCTGCTGGCTCCTAGCCCAAAAATTAAAAATTGTTCAAAGAAGATCTTTGTGATATTTTTCGCTGAAAATTCCTTCATAGCAGAGTTGTCAACCCTTTTACTGAGAGCTTGTCGTAGCTGCGCTATCTACCAAATTTACGTGTAGCTAGAGATGACATCCATTTTACGTCGTTTAAAATGAGCCAAAATACAAGGCTCTAACTATTCCCTGCAAGCCCGTTGAAAAAAAACCTTTTCATCTTCTCTCGCTTGTCCAAGTACACGAATGCTCGTATAGTCGCTCAAAACTAAGTTACTAAAACTCTAGATATGCAAAATGAAGATTATAAGCAGACCGTGCAAACATTCAGTTTTGCCAAAATTAAGGAGGTCTGATGGCCCACTAAAAAAATGCGGCACCTGTGCTTATAATGTTGTGAACGATGACCATCGTTTCTTAATAATAATAATAATAATAATAATAATAATAATAATAATAATAATAATTATTATTATTATTATTA